>JBBMJZ010281639.1:0-18266 GCA_037833815.1 Zingiber zerumbet
AGCTTCACTCACTAGGATTTTCACCTGGCTTCACTCACCAGGATTTCCCGACTGCCTGGCTTCACTCACCAGGACTTCCCAACTGCTTGGCTTCACTCACCAGGACATTCACGACTGCCTGGCTTCACTCACCAGGACTTTTCCCATCTGCCTGGCTTCACTCACCAGGACTTCTCCGTGCCAAGTCTCCATACTTGGACTTTTCCCATGCCAAGCAAGTCGGGTCAACCAGGTCAACCTTGACCAACGATTGCACCCTCAATTTCCCAAGTTCGTATTCTTGTCAACACATCAGAATACAACTTTTCTACTCTCGTCAAACATCGTCAAACATCAGAATACAACTCGAGTCAGGTCAACTCGAGTCGGGTCAACCAGGTCAACCTTGACTTAAGGTTGCACCAACACTTTTTTCTTGTAAACCCATTTATATCCTATATCCTGTTTTTTCTTCAAAGAGTTTTACTAGATCCATCGTTTAATTATTATGCAAAGACTCTACCTCCTTCATCATATCATTTATCCATTTGTCCTTCTCTGAGCTTTGTATTGCCTCCCAAAAAGTCATAAGATTTTCACTAGTGATAAGTGCATAAAAAAATCAAGTTGTCAAAATCTTTTTCTATAGCTATAGTTAGATGCTCCATGTGCTTTGCGTTAACTTTATTAGAATCATATATTTTTAGCTCCACCTGCACAACATCCTTAGTGTTGCTGTAATTTTTTGATGACTTTTTCTTTTTTCCTTTTGAGTACATTATAATATGACTTTTAAATCAAAAGTCACATCTCTACTGATCATTGTCTTGTTTTCCTTAGAATCCCAAAGTTTGAAGCATTTCACCCTTTTTGAAAACCTAGAAAAATACACTGTATAGACTTTGCATTTAGCTTTGATCTGTCATCATTAAAAATATGCATGTAGATTGGACATTCAAACACCCTGAGACTAGAGTTATCAATTGGATTCCTATCCACACCTCCTCTAAAACTTTTTCATCTAGTATTGGTCTCAATGACCGATTAATCAAGAAACACACCATATTTATTTCTTTTGCCCACAAGTTATTTGCAAACCCTACATTTAGTTTTAAACATTGAGCTTTGTCATTATGTACTTTAGCTTTCCATATCTTGAACTTTGTGGTGCATAAAGTACACTTAGACTTTTGTGAGTAATTGTTGATAAAATTCACAAAATACATATGTCCTCCAAGTGATGCTATGCTTGATGACACAAGAGATATGTATGAACATAGTCTAGAATTCTCTCCTTCTTGCGTGTGGTTGTCTTAAACTACATTACTTTATTTTTTTAATAACAAAATACTTGTAGAAGTCGAACTTACATATTTTGACACCCTTTAATAAACCCTTTTTTTATGAAGCTCCAACATCTCACATTCTAGTTTAGGTATATATAATTTGTGTAAGATTATATATGACTGTATGACCCTCGCAGAGAGAGGTCATTGGTGTGACACTCTCTCATAGAAGCCCAAGCTAGCAACCAGCCTCGAGGGAAATTAACATCGGCGAGTACTTTTTGGTTTATGCTGGAGGTCTTAGTGAAGAGTTTGATACATGGAATAAAAAAAAACAACAAATGCATGTGGAAAAAAATTTATGTTCATGCTATAAATAAATTATATAAGATAATTATATATTTTAAAAACAATTTTATATTAATACATGATATATTTAATCAAGGAAGGAATTTAATAATATTATAGAAAATTGAATATATTTTTTTTTTATCTAAAATGTGATTTGTTTGTTACGAAATTCTAAATATTATGTATTTCATACGAGTAAAAAATATATGATCAATTTAGAAAAGTTTATGATATAGTTGATAATTATTATTTTTAATTCAACTATTTAATTAAGAATTTAGATCTTTAATAATTAATTTTAATTAAACTTAAAATTAAATTACATTAATATTTTTTAACAGTAATTTTAAGATTTATTAATAAATTTTTTTGGTTATTTTTTATATATAAAAAATATGTACGATCATATTTCATTTTAGTCTCACATTCTAGAACTAGCAATATGCGAATTAAAAAATTTCTATAAATATCACACTAGAGATATTTTTCTCAACCTTTAGTTAAGATTAAATGTTGTATATATATTCTTACCACTTTAATATCTGCTATAATAATTAAATGAGTTTTTTTACCGGGGAGAGCAGATAGGGTTCTCGAGCGTATATATAAAAAAATATCTCACTTCTGCGTAATTAATGCTCTAAAACCACCTTAGCTTGGGCCCTAATATTAAGCGGCCTTCAAATGAACAGTCAAGCCCATTGTTCTGATCGGCCCAAGTAAACTGTAATTTAAACGCCCTTTAGTTCAGCCCAAAATCGTAGCTTGAAGGCGCACCTAAAGCGAGCTCTCGGTTTTGGGATCATGCTATATATTTGTGTCGTGTGTTAGGGTTTGTTCACATTGGAAGAACTCGTAGCGACGAAGAGGGGGTGGCGATTTGATTTTCCACAGCGATGGGTAAGCTTTTGATCTCTGCAGATGCGTGCCTCTCCTTTTTTTATGTCTTGGAGAAGGAGTCTTTCGATCTCCTTTGTGGTTGTTGGTTGCTGCAAGGATTAAGGTTCATGAGCTTCTCGGGAAGACGAAGGCGGAGCTGCAGAATCAGTTGAAGGACCTGGAGATTGAGCTCTCCCTCCTCCGCGTCGCTAAGGTGACCGGTGTGGCGCGCCCAACAAGCTCTCGAAGATGTCAGCATTACTTCGTATATTTTTCCATTGCGCTTGTACGTGTGTTAATTTACTTTTCTTATATTTTCATAAAGTTTGGATCTTTGATTTGCTTGGCAGAAAGGATGCGAGACTGTCATAGCGCGTGTGCTTACTGTGGTCTCACAGAAGCAGAGAGCTGCGCGGAGGGAGGCTTACAAGAATAAGAAGCTTCTTCCGTTGGATCTCCGCCCCAAGATGACTCGTGCCATCCGCAACCGGCTCAAAAGCATCAGGTAGCTCTTTTCTTTGTGGTTTTCTTTGTCTAAATGTGAGTAAAATGTATTGATTTTGGAGTATTTTGGGACTCCTATATCATGGCTGTGCCTTTTTAGTTTGCTGTTGGTTTTGGCTTCGTGTTATGTTCAGTTACTTCAATGTGAATGTCGTGTTCTTCTCTTAATTTGAGTTTACAGTCTTGTTCATTGTATTTGTAGTTTAGTTTTATATTTACAAATTACATCACTATTCTGTAGGGGTTTCATTGTGCCCTTGATTAGGCAACGTGCTTTGGTATGCCGTTTCTCACGTGAAGGTGCTAATGCCGAGCACCATTTGATATTTAGAGTGTATGTAATTGTATTTTAAGTGATTATTCACTTTCTAATCTGTTGTTTATTTAGAGTATATATCCATGCTCCCCTTTTCTTGTTGATTGTTGCCCACAGGGAACAAATTCATGATAATTTTTTTCTTCTTGAGTTATATGTTATGTATTTTTAATTGGGTAACAAATCCAGCACATTCTTAATAGTATCCATGACACTTTTTTTGCTTAAGTTTTATGTTTGCCATTTGTGATTTAGTAATTTTAAACATCATTAGGTAAGAAGCTAAAAAATTAAGATAAATTTACTACAATTTAAATAACCTAATTATTCAAAAAAATAATCATATGGCTTGCATGATCATCAGAGATACAAAGAGTCAAATTGATAGATTATGTCATGTGGAATTAATTGTATGAAGAATTAGTTAAAAAAGAACTCATAAAAAAAGTTTCTCTAAGGAGATTTCTTGTGAAGTTGAAAGTACATGCATGAATTTATTGTATATAAATGAATGCTAGATTTATTAAAATCTCAGTACTTTGTTCTAGGTTTTGAAGATGTCCTTAATTATATCAGAAACTGTAATCAACAATCATTTGAATTTAAGATCTATGGCAAGAACAAAATTGTTTATAAAAGATGAATGAAGATTCAATTTTATTGTGTTGTGAATTCTATTTCTGTTGTTGCCTTCATTAATGTGCTTGAGAAGGTCATTGTTGTACCTTATTCACTCCAATCCAATATTTGGTTGCTCATCATTGTTGTATTGAAAGAAGGAACACTGAGAATGTGACTTGTTACTTATTATCTAATTGTTATTCTTGTGCTGTTTATCAGCTGCATATGGAAAGGATAGTCACCTTTTCTTGGATCGTTTGCCATCTGTCCTGCTGCACGTAACTCGTTGACCTCTGCTCCATCTTCGACACTGTCATCCTTAGTACATTGGAAATCACATATCCTCACTATATGGTCTCCAATGCTAATCCTCTATTTTCATTGCCTCTTTGAGTAGCCATGTGGCGGCAAAAGCCCTTTTACCATCTGGCTTAGTTAGGGGGCGCACAGAAAAGGTGAGTTTCTTCCTTTGAGGCCTTTTGTGGGGAGACCATCACTCAACTCCATGTGGTATCCGCCAATTTGGCTTAGACATTATTTTTTTTAAAAAAAATTAATCCTGTATTTAGCTTTTCAGCACATAATTATCATCTGTTAAGGACTAGCTGGTGCTTCCTTGGTAAGAACTAACCCAATGGTTTCATCTTCTCTTTGAGTAGCCCTGTGGCAGCAAAAGCTCTTCTGCCATCTGGCCTAGTTAGGGGTGGACAGAAAAAGTCAAGGTTTCTCCTTATGGCGCCTTTTTGAGGGGACTCCACTTATGTTCGTGTGGTTTCCCCAACCAGCCTCAGAAACACTCAGATGGAAAACAAAAAAATTACATTTTTTTTGTATGAGTTTTTCCCCTGCTTTTTTTTTTCAACAGTTTGTCTCGTTGGTTGGAAACATGGCCTTGAGAATTAGGATGTTTTTCCTTGGTAGGGAACTAGCCCTGTGTTTTCATTGCCTCTTTGAGTAGCCATGTGGTGGCGAAAGCTCCAGTGCCATCTGGTTTAGTTAAGGGGTGCACAGAAAAGGAAGGTTTCTTCCTATGAGGCCGTTTGAGGGGACTCTAACTCATCTCTTCATGTGGTATCCCTCAAGCAGCCTTGGACATAATTAAAAAATAAAACACTATTATTGCATTTAGCCACTCAGCTCTTAATTTTCATCCGATTATAACATTGTTATATTGTTATGATGCTATTTGGGGTTACCTTCTCATCTATTGAACGCTCAACTGGGGGCTTAGGCTGGGTTGTAACTATAAATTAATAAGCCGGTAGAGTGGAATCAAAAGTGCCAGTTTCTTGGACTGAAACCAATTGGATTTTCTTTTCCTTGCATGCCCTGAATATAAAACAATTTTCTTTCATGGACAGAAATTTTTTTGTATAGTGAGCTAGAAATTTTCCACCGAGTGTCTGGATTTTTTTCCCATTGTTGTATGTGTTTCATTTACTAAAAAAATTAATGCTCGATTCCAAACAACTGCAAGGACTTCCCCGTCACGAACTGTGCCATTTAGTTTAGGTTTCAGCAGTTGCCTTGAAGACATTGATCTTTAAAAAAAAAAAATCCGGTGTATAAAGCTCCCGCTATGCGGGGTCCTGGGGAAGAATCTATTATATGCAGTTTTATTTCTTTTTGCAAGAGGTTGTTTTCAGGATTTGAATCCGTGATTTTTTTATCATACAGTAATAACTTTATAATTTGTTACTTTAATCAGATTTCCAATTTGAATAGGCTTGTGCACTTGCAGTTTATTCAGTTTGATGATGTATTTTTTTTCTTACATAGATTTGTTCTAGAATTTTTGGTTTGCTATCACTAGGATTCCACTTTTTGATCCATTTCTTACTCGTTGATAGGTTTGCACTTGATCTGATTGATCACTCATTTTTGGAGAGGAGATTCTAGTTTTGTGGAAAGCTTGTCCGTACCTGCCGCATCATTGTTCTTCACCATCCTCCCGATGACCCCCAGCAAAAAGATCGAACACTGGTGTTCCTGCGGCTGGTAAAAGTTTAATGTCTTCCCCATTGGAGATTCACTTGCAACGTGGCTGAATTGGATCCAGTGCATGATCAAGTAAATGTAATTTTTTTATATATCGTGTAAATCATGTCTATTGATTTTTTTTACGCTTCTTTTCATATATTCGATTAATTTGTTTGATGTATATCACATTTTAAAAAAAAAGAAAGCTCCTTTACGAGTCTGCACGATACAAATGTCGAAAAGGTCAACCCTTAATCACCCATTTCAACAATTCCAATCCATCTCTTTTTTTATTATTTGCTATGAACAACTAGTTGTAGAACAAATACCAGAGAGACTAGGCATAGCTATGGCTAACCAAATAATCAAGCAATCCTAAATACCTAGCGACAGCTTTTCCTAAGACGGACAAAAAAAGCCTCTGGTACTCTTACCAAATTGGCTTCCAAATGCTCACTATAAAAGTATCACAAGGAGAGAAAAAAAAATAGCCATGCCCATACAATTTGGCATGGTTGTTGGACCTTAACACCTATAGACGAGCAAGATGACTCGACTCCGGTAACCCCAGTGCTTATTGACTGACCGATGAGCATCCTCTTGACTCAACTGGAATGACCGATTCAAACTTTTCTGGTAATTGATAAACTCCCCATGTATGTAAGCATTTCCTAGCAAAAGCCATCGTAACATGAGATGAATTCTGAAACAAGATCATCTAGGAGTTCTTCCTGCAGCATCTGTGCTATATCTTTTCCCATTTCATGGATATCATTTCCCAAATCTAACCATTTGGGATCCAGCACCATTTCTTGTGCATTTCCTAAACAAAGTTCTCTGTGTTTTCTATTTAAAAGTTGTAGTGTATTCTCTGCCGTTCCTTGAAAACACAAGATAGGCTCGATCTTACGAGTTGAGTTTATCCATGGATGCAGGTACACACAAGCAGAAAGGCTTTCAGCAAGGATGGAGATTAGAAGGTCAAAAATTAACTTTCTTTCTGAACTTGACCATGAGACAGGCATGTTGTACTTCTTTTCGAGTTTTTCAAACAGACCTGAACCAGTACCACATTCCATCAAGTAGTTTGCATCAAAAAGCTTCCTTTTCTTAGCACAATAAGCACCAGGATGTAAGAATATGTCAAGCAGGTAGGAATCCCTAACCCTTTCGTTAACAAACTCCCTTAAGTCCTCACTTTGTTGAAGCGATCTAAGATTTTCAACATCAACATTAGGCAGTCTGAGAACTTCTGAATTGTCGTCGCATGTAAATTCCATATTTGATTTGGAAATTTGGGCCTGACCAAGAACCTCTGGATGACTGTTGATATTATCTTCATTCTTTACTGAGTGTGTATCTATTCTAGCTTCTTCATCCATATGTCTAATATTTGGCGACAGAATATCCACATCATTCAGGTTCCCATCATCAGAAACAGCTGCAATAGCCGAGCCAGGAAGGTCAAGCTCAGGTACCTTCCCATCTTCACACACTTGCAGGTCATATGAAGGTAGCTTATGTTGAAGCTTCTCCCTACTGCGCATAATGCCATTCCTTGTGAAACTTCGACTATAAGAATAGTAATTTTTGTGCCTTGAGTACAACTTTTTTGTAAAAATTCTGAAATCATCATTAGACTCATACCTTGAGCCCAAGCCAAGTGCGCCGGGTGTCATAGTGCCAACATCCACGGACTGCCCCACCAGCTTTTTGACACTTTTGGCAATTTCTCTTGAATTCCTTGTCTTACTGACAAACTTTTTCATATTGCTGGGCACACTAAGATGGGCCCTTCCTTTAGAATGGAATTCTATGAACCTCAATCTAGTTTCCTGTGCTCTGTTACTAAGTTGCAGATTTGCAGCTTGGTTTGGAAGCAAACCATCACCACCCTTTTTATAATCTTTCTTTAAATTGTGCTTCAACATGCTGACTTGACTTGGATGGATACGTGGGAAGCTTTTGCCTGTATACTGCAATTTTGCTAACCTAAATTGACTATGTTCTTTAAGAGACTGACTGAATAGGCAGGAAGTTCTTTCCTTAACACAGTTTATGCTGTCTCTGACAAGGCCTTGTTCCTCCAAATAATTGCTAGATTGTTCTCGGCCAGATAATGGTTCATTAACCGGGAAACCTATTGGACCAACACATTTATGTTGCCTAGAAACCAAATTCACTTTGTCTTTTTGTAAGTTCATGAAAGATACTTGAATTGGATTTGTATTGCCCTTATCCATCTTTGTCAAACCCCAAGAACATATTGTCCTCTGTTTCTTAGGGATTATTCCTGCACTATGCAGGTCATCAGCATGCATTAATTTTTCAATCATGCTTGGTAAAGAGTATTTAGTATCTTCTGCATTTGCTAACTTTTCAGCCATTTTCCTACTTATTTGTCCTCTATCTGCTTGCTTCTCTGAACTCTGCTAGGACAGAAAAAATCATCATCAGAATATTATTAAGCGTGCCAAAACAATGAAATTTCGCAGACATCATTTTGCAAACAGAATAATATTCTGTTAATATGTGTAACACGATCTAATTTTGTTAGTTTAGATAAGAAAGCATAGTTGGACTTGTAAATCTTAATCATTAAGGAAGAGTGCATCATGTGGTGTATAGCCTAAGAAGGAGTATGCTGCACTTACTGAACTTTCTTCGGTTCGATACCCACTGCTGCTAGTAGAATCTGATTCTACGTTAAAATAGCTCCCATCACGCGGATGGTCAAGCCCTGCAAGGAAAATAGACATGAAAATAAGCATCTAGGCATCATCTCACGCATGCAATTGCAAACACTGTAGTAAGATACACAGCTTGAGATGGACATCTAGTCAAACTACCAAATGAATACACACTCAGAGCTTAAGCAGATGATTGAAAACTTATAGAACACATAAAGCTGTCAGGATGGTAATAAGACCACTGTGCTCATTACTATTAAAAACAGAAGGTCATATTATCTGAATTACAAAAACTAAATTTGCAGAAGCCCATAAATGAATGATATTCTTTCATCTATATGATGATATAGGTCACATACTATCTGAATTATGAAAACTAAATTTGCAGAACTAGTGTGAAAGCAATTCGGGTATATTTAAGCATATGACTACCAAGGATAAGCAATAGAGATTATTCATGATGATGAAATTATAATCTGAAAGAGGAAAACAATTTTCAGTTTTGCTTATTGATTTAACTTTGCACTTCATCTCAATGATAACTCAAAAAGGCACATATCTGATTCTTTACTTGTATTCCTCCTTAAATGGAGAAAACAAAGGGTCCTAACTATTGCCAAAAGATCGTAATCATAATTGTCAGATATCAAATTCTGACAGGTGAACAACTATCTGATAAGTTCAGTAGTGATCTAGCAAAGCCAGAAATCCTAATTCTTTTTTTAAGAAAATAAAGCACCATATGAGTTCAATGAAATCTCCTGGATGTTCAATGATCAACACAAACAACGAACACACTAGAAACTAGAAATCCCATGGACCAGCTCAGAGGAAAACGCACCGAGTTTCGGAAGCGAAGAAGTAACCAATCTACCGGAACCTCCGAACCCAATCCTAGAGTTCCTCTTCCTCCGTCGCCATCCTCCACTCTGGAAGCCAGCACCATCCATCTCTTCTCCGTCAAAGGCGGAAACTTTACCAAAGCTTGCAACTAGATTTTCCAAGATCAACAAGCGAAAATACGATTTAGCAGAGGCCGAGCTGGATAAGGGAGAAATCGTAGACGACGACACGAAATCGCTGGATTAAGCGTGGCTAGAGAGAGGATTAAATGGGTCTCTTCTCTTGCGTTGGACGCTGCTTGCCGCCACGGAAACGGAACACAAAGGAAGATGCTACGAGAGTACAACTTTTTAGGGTTTAGCGGAACACGTCAATCCGTCGAGGAAAATGCCATGGCCCATGCTTGACCAAGATGCCCGCAAAGGAAAAATAAAATCATTTGAACAATAAAATAAAATAAAAAAACAAATCCTACGGCTTGTGTTTAATGAAATTTAAAAATAGAACCACACTGCTAAGGAAAGAAAGAGGGTTTCCAAAGAAGTTTCCATCTATTACTATTTGTTGCAATTCCTTGTCATTTTCTTCCATTGCTATTGATATTGCAATTGCAATTGCTATTTCTATTGCTATTGCTATTGCTTTTGCTATTTATTATTTGTCTAAGGGATGTCCAAGACTATCAACACGAGTAATATCATCTTGAAGAGACTAAGCTCGACTCTCACATTAATCTTAAAACTCACTAAAAAAGGTATGTCAATAAAGTGTAAACTACCTAAAATGTTGCATCCATCGATCATGAAGAGTCATTGCCTACTCTAAGAAGTGTGTGTATATTCAAACAGGTATCTCAACCACTTAAGTAGTCAATTATATTAAAGAATGTATCAACAAGAATCGTGATAGCCATACTATTTCAAGTCGCCAATGAGTTGCCAAGCTCATACACAAATAAAACAAAATTAAACTTTATATATCTTGCTTTCTCACATTTTTTGTAAACAAACACAATTGACAAAACATATTTTTTTTTCTTATATCCTCTGTAGGCAACTACAAAATGCAATATAAACAATAAACATAATTTTATTGCTTAACTGTAAGTAGAATCTTTCTTTTGGGCATTTAAGAATGAAAACTAAAAAAATCATGTAAGAAAAAATGTATTGGATGAGTTGTAATGTTGGATGAAAGATTAATAAAAGAAAAATAAAGAAAATCAAAAGGGGGAACAGAGTAGCTGTGTTTTTATCATTCCCACATGCATTCACCAGTTTGCATAATTGGCACAAAATAAAGTTGGCCAGTTGGGTCCCACTCACATGCATCCAAGATGTAAATGGGAAGCAAGTTTGCATTAATTTCAAATAAAATTGCCCATTCAAATTTCTATTTGTAAGGCAAATATATATATATTTTTGGCAATACAAACTTTTTCAAATAATAATAAGTCATGAATAAACCTAAATTCCAAAAATATAATATTCATGTTACTTAGTAATAGTATTTATATATATGATACTGATGTTTGTTAACATCTATAAGAATCTCCACCTTGAGAAAATTTCATTCAAATCCATAAACTTTATCGATTTTTTCAAAGGCCCTTTTAAGTTTTGGAATTAGACTATGTTCAAGTTGATAAGTGGCCATGTGAATTGGGGCCATAAGTTTGTTCTGTTAGGTTTTTAGTTATTGAGGTCAAATGATAAATTTTGTTAAATTCATGAGAGCTATTTTTTTATGTTTAAAGTTTAGGAGTGCATTTGGGAGTGAAATGAAATTTTCCCTAATGCATTGCTTTTCATGGGCCGGCCCGAGTAAGGTCGGTCGAAGCACGGCCTAATTAAGCTGGTTTGGTCGCTTCGGAGAATATAAAAAAGGCACCTACTTGCTCACCACTCTTGCCCTATCTTGGTTTTGGCGAAGAGAGCTCTCCTCTCTCCACCAAAGCCTTATCCCGATCTCTCCTCTAGCTCGGATCTCGCGCAGATCGCCGTTGTTGGTTAGGTAAGTCCTCATCTGCGGATCTTCTTGCTGTTGATCTATTTTTAATGTTTTTTGGTTGCCATTTGCTTGTTTGTCGCAAGCGTTGCCAGGATCTGGGAACTGGCTGTTTAGGTCAGTGAATGTGAAGATCTGGGTTGCCTGAATGCTATTTCATGGTTTGATCTAGTCGAACTTTGACTCTTTAGTTCAGATACTGTGATCCGAATTGATCGGTTGTGTTTTGAGCACCCAAAGAAGTTTTTTTTTTCATCTTTTTTTTTTTTTTTTTCTGTGCTATGTTTTGAGAAAGATCGTCTGGCCTACTTTCAGCTTTGATCTAAAGTAGGTCTCGTCGAAACCAATTAGTAGTGTTACTAAGTTGATGACAGTTTTCTATCGTCTGTAAACTCTGTGAATGCCACTGGAATTTGTGTAAGAAATACACGAGTTTGGGTCAATTTTTCATGTTCCATGTCCCATTCTGTCATTTGTTTCCATTTTTTACGGCGCCTCTGTAGGGATCTGAACTTGTGCTGCTTTAGCTTAACGGGTGCTCGGATTTAGCGTCCTATAAGATAAACGTTGTTTCATTTACTATTATAAATCCCCTCTAGAAGTTTGCACCTAAGCTTTTGTCGTATGAACCCATGCCTCTGAAATTGATATTTCAAAATGTGGAAATTGTCTCGTGTTTTGACTTTCTTGTCGAAGAATTCATGATTGGGCATTTTTAATCTATTCAGCAACCACTGATTTTTGAATAATGTCTGATTTTCTTAAGCGGTCAACTGGATACTTGTAAAGTCTGTTTTGGCCTGCTAGCTTTTTGTGCAATTTGACTTAAGTGGTAGATCTGCTAAAGAACCATAAAAATTACTATTTCTTTTTTTGATCCATCTATGCAATTGTTTTCATCTTTAAACTTCTTTTAGATCATCTCATAAGATTCTAACAGGTTTATATTTTAAATATGTTCATTTTCTTTTATAATGTGAACATAAATAGCAATTTGGAATTGGGTTAACGTAAGATTCTCTTATTTCATTGTTTATGTATATAGAAAATGGCCGATGCTGAGGATATTCAGCCCCTTGTGTGTGACAATGGAACTGGAATGGTCAAGGTCAGTTTTTTCTCATTGAAGATTAGCATTCCTACCTTTTACACGCTTCAATTGATTTATGAATGGAAATGACTCCTCTCCTGTATGTCAAAAGGCCGGATTTGCTGGTGATGATGCACCTAGGGCAGTCTTCCCGAGTATTGTCGGCCGACCTCGCCACACAGGTGTTATGGTTGGGATGGGCCAGAAAGATGCTTATGTTGGTGATGAAGCACAATCGAAGAGAGGTATTCTCACATTGAAATATCCCATTGAGCATGGAATTGTCAGTAATTGGGATGACATGGAAAAGATCTGGCATCACACCTTCTATAATGAGCTTCGCGTTGCTCCTGAGGAGCATCCTATTTTACTCACTGAAGCCCCTCTCAATCCAAAGGCAAACAGAGAAAAGATGACCCAGATTATGTTTGAGACATTTAATGTACCTGCCATGTATGTTGCTATTCAGGCTGTTCTGTCCCTCTATGCCAGTGGTCGTACAACTGGTTAGTATATTCTCATTATTGATTTCTGTTGATACTTCTCTCATTTCAACTAAGATGTCTATGATGCCTATGACACTTACTCTCAGGTATTGTGCTTGATTCTGGCGATGGTGTAAGCCACACTGTCCCTATATATGAAGGATATGCTCTTCCTCATGCTATTCTTCGTCTGGATCTTGCTGGCCGAGATCTAACTGATTGCCTAATGAAGATCCTGACTGAGAGAGGATATTCATTCACCACCACAGCTGAGCGGGAAATTGTAAGGGACATTAAAGAGAAGCTTGCCTATGTTGCTCTTGATTATGAACAGGAGCTGGAGACTGCTAAGACTAGCTCAGCTGTTGAGAAAAGCTATGAACTTCCTGACGGCCAGGTTATCACCATTGGGGCTGAGAGGTTTAGATGCCCAGAGGTCCTTTTCCAGCCATCCTTAATAGGCATGGAAGCTGCTGGAATTCACGAGACAACATACAATTCTATCATGAAGTGTGATGTGGATATCAGGAAAGATCTATATGGCAATATTGTTCTCAGCGGTGGATCCACCATGTTCCCTGGTATTGCTGACCGAATGAGCAAGGAGATCACAGCACTTGCACCGAGCAGCATGAAGATTAAGGTGGTCGCCCCACCGGAGCGAAAGTACAGTGTCTGGATTGGAGGCTCCATCCTTGCTTCCCTCAGCACTTTCCAGCAGGTGAAGTTCGCTATTCATTATTTGTATTACCATGCCATATTGTTATCTGTATATATACACAGTTATTCGTAATTGTCGATTGCATTTCTCAATCTGCAGATGTGGATTACCAAGGGAGAGTACGAGGAATCTGGTCCATCAATCGTTCACCGGAAATGCTTCTAAGCTCATGCATGACCCATCTCTGGGGAGTTTTTTTCCGGCTTGTTCAATCTGGTATTCTTCTTTCCTGGGATTGAATCATGTTAGTGATTGTGATGCCTTTTCACTGTTAAATTGGGTTGTTAAGAAGGTTTCTTGTTTAGGCGTCGTTTCTTCAAGGAGGCTGCAGATGTGTGCAGTAAATGTGAACAATATGTATCAACTTAGTGTCTATGTCCTGGTTTGAGGACTGGTCCAGAGATTATTTACTTGTATTCATGTAATGATGTATTATTTGGTTTTATCAGCTACTATTTTTATCACCCAAATGAAGTTTGTTTTCTGGTTTCACAAATTTGCCAAAAAATTATCGCATTCAGATGATTTACTTTGCACTTGGAAACCATTTGTTATTCTAGATTGCTTGGAGTTCTTTGGTTCAATCATTTCTTTATCATGCTATGTAACTTCAAAAGCCAACATCAACAGCAGAATTTTTACTGTTTCAACTGATACAAAGAAATTGATAATCCGTTTTGGTGGAATAGAATTATTTAAAAAAAAAATAATATGCTTAAGTAAAAAAATTTAAAGAAAAGTTCAAGGAGGATAGACACATATTTTTTTTCTTGAGCATATTGTTTGGTTTTTTTTTAACGGTGGTCTTTTATAGTGTCGTCGGGTTGGTGTATCTGGTGCGGATTAAAAAACATAACAAAGAAAATGACAAGAATTAGATAGTAAAAGAGTCTGGCTGGTGTATCTGGAGCGGATTAAAAAACATATAAACAAAATGACAAGAATGAGATAGTAAAAGAAGGGAACTTGCTCAATAATTTCTCTTAAATCTAAGACATCAAAATAAAGTATAATTTTCTTCCATTGAATTAAAATTATACTAGATTCTTTTTAAATAAAACTTAATTAATTAGATGGAAAATATATTAAATTTTTTTAAAATGGTACTAAATTTATGAGAAATTATATTAAGCGGGAAAAAAGTGATGTTAAATTTGATAGAAAATATATTCGATTCTAATTTAAAATGCTGAATTTAATAAAAATTATACTCGTTCTTAAATTGTTTGTACCTAAAAGATACGAGTGACAATTTTAATAAAAAATATACTCGATTCTAATTTAAAATGTTAAATTTAACAGGAATTATATAATTTTTTATCTAAAAAAATATGAGAGGTAATTAGATAAAAATATTTATATGAGAGAGTTGAAATAAATAAAATTTTATATACAGGAGGGAGTGAAAATAAAATTTTTTAGATATGAAAACTAGATGTAAAATTGAATTATGATTGAAATTTTTTCTCCAATTAAATGTAAAAAAAAAAGCTTCAACATTATTATTCAGATGGATTCAATTAGTCAAAAAGTTAAATTTAAAGTTATTATACAAATCATATTTTGTTTTTTAAAAATGTATTTCTTAGTTTAAGCGCACGTTCTGTGCACGTGCGTTTGATAAGAATTAATCGATTATTTCCTTTGCCTTTCATTATCCGATAAAACCCTAACCCTTGGCCGGAATCCTATCGTTTTCCCCTCCCCAATTTATTCCTCGCTGATGGCTTCCAACCCTAACATGGCCGCCGACGCCGCCGCTTCTTCCGACGGAGCTGATGCCTCTTCGAGGGATGACATCGGCCTGCTACTCGCCGGTCTCCAGCTTCGCCCGCCGTACCCGGGCACCAACTCGTTGCTTCCCCAAAACGTCGTCGACTACCTCCTCCGCAACGGAGGCGGCGGCCTCGATGATGAGGGAGACGAAGAAGAGGAGGACGACAACGAGGAGGAGGACATGATGGAGCACCGAGGTGAGGGGTGGAAGAACCGCCGGCTGCTAGCGAAGGAGGAGGACAAGTTGGAGAGGGAGATCTTGCGGATCATCGAAACTGGCAACGGTTTCGAGGCCCTCAAGGTGAACTCCGGCCAGTCTGTGGCCATCGGCGATCACAACATTTGTGTCGGCGTCCACGAGGAGCCCGACTCAGAGTATCGGCTATGGCAGTGGCACGGACACATCATGTTATTCGACGAGGACGATGGCTACTCGCTTGAGTACATTCACGGGTTTCACCACGAGTTGGTTCCGCCGCAGCAGCGAGGGAGGAAACAGGTCGTCCATGAGGAAGAGGAAAAGAGCAAGACAAAGGTCGATGTGGTCGGGAATTCAGGACTCAAGGACTTGATTAGTGGGAATGTAGTCGAATCGATCGGAAATGGAGCGGGAAGGGTTCTCCATCGAAATTCTCTCAAAGGCCAATCTCTACATCAAGGTAATGAGAAATAAACAACACGAATGAGGTTTTTTTTTCTTATGGCATGGTTTTAACATTAAGCGTAAATCAAGAAGTTGTGCTTTATCTGGATGATCTTTGGTGGTCAATAAAGTAAGCTTGTGTTGAAAACTCCCCATGGGTGGGATCTATAAGATACTTTGTGGTGAATTTGATGTTTTTTCTCGTCACCATATACTTGGACTCCAAAAATTCATGTTGAAGTCATTCCTACTTGTGCGATTTAATGTTGCATATTCTATTTTTACAATGTTCTCTCTCTTATATATACAGAGATGATCATTGTTGAAAACTCTGAACTCATTGAGATTAATAGTCTTGTCTTTTTCATACTATAGTCTGTATATACGTTTTCAGTTTATGCTTAATTATTAATCAGTTGGACATGGGCAACTAAGCTTAGCAATACATCCTTAGTTTGCGCTTCATCATTTGGCAATAGGATTTAAGCATTTCTGTGGCCGGGTAGTAAGAGTTCTGATAAACATCAAAAGGTCATATATAGACAAGGATGGGAGGAGTGCTGATCACGAATATGATTCGATTAATGTTAAATAGTTTCACTCTTCATTTTGCATTTGCTTGGTTCATACTAGATTGTACTTTTGCGAAAAGAGATATCCCTATCAGAATGAGGCTCTGTATAGTATTATGTTTTCAAACTGTTCCAGTTGTAGCTTATACTTGAATATCCTTTTTCTATATGCACAAAGAATGTTCTTGTTTACATATGACACGTCTTGTTAAACATAAAATTTATCGGGCATGCTCCAATTGAAATAAGAAGAAACATGTTTGTATACAATTGGCGAAAAAGAAATGATAGTTTGGGTGTATATATTGAAGTTTCAAAGTAAATCAGCCAAAATGCTTGTTTGGAATCTGAACACTTATTGATTGCATGGCAGTGTTTCTTTTAGCCATCCGCAGTTCACAGTCCAATGTCTGTATATCGAATTATACTGCTGAATGCCACAATTTGGAGGTCTTTCTTCTCTGAAATTATGCTTTTTGCACTTGCAATATTAGTTAAGTATTTGCAAGTCGAACTAAATTCCAGAAGTCAAAAATTTTGTTCGGTTAGGGAGGATCATCCCTCAAGTTCTTCCAAAAACAGAACCAAAAAGGAGCTGAATTTGCCACATAATCGCTACTAGATCAAAGCGCTCTTTGGAGACTTGATCAAGGCCTAGTCTCCAATAAAATTGGAGACTTAATTTTTTATGTTTTAATGCTATTTATATTTTTTAAAAAAATATTCACTCTTCATTTTAGATTAATTTTAAAAAAAACATCAATTTTTAATTTTAATTATTCTAATTTTATTTATTATTGATTTTTTTTAATTGTATATCTCATTTCTAAAATTTAATTGATTTTTTTCCCGCATAAATAGTGCGCCCTCTTATATATTGGTGATATCTCTCATTATGCTCTCAAAGGCATCCTTTTTCTCCTCTCTTTCAGATAAAAACAGAAAACAAGTGTGCTATACAAAAAAATATCTTATTTTTGTTAAACATCTGGAATAAAAAAAACATAAAAATAGAAGAATATAAAATTTTATTTACCTTCACCCATATCTAAAAAATTTAAATGATTAATGTATTATCAGATTTTTTTTTCCCCTATGCCTCCGGAGTGGTTGAGACGTGAGACGACAGCTTCTTTACGGCCGGTATAATAATTAAGCGTTACGTACGTGTGCTTCAGATAAATTTTATCGACCGTTGGATCATCATAAATAGACGGACGTAGATTACTTTAAATTGCGATGCGTGGCACTCGCCAGGAGATCAATCATAACGCGATCATTTATACTCAGTTAAAAGAAATCAACAGTGAAGCAGCGATTGACCGAGGGTCCAGATGGAGCTAAAGGTTGCAGCGATCCGAGAATGCAATCTGTTCGATCTTAGCCGTCGGGTGCATCGTACGTCATAATCCGACTGTAAGAAATAAAGCCAAAAAATATGATAATTTGGCGTCGCCCGGACTCGAACCGGAGACCTTCAGTGTGTTAGACTGACGTGATAACCAACTACACCACGACACCAT
>JBBMJZ010282057.1:0-18264 GCA_037833815.1 Zingiber zerumbet
TTGCCTGACTTGAGCGTCGGAGGGTCGTCGCCGGGACACCCCGCCCGGCTCGGTTTTGTTGCAGGTTCATCGGATCGCGCGAGGAGCCAGCAAAGAGCGCCACGTCCCCAGCGTCCGTTGACTGACCGCTCGGACAGGATCAATAGGTCTTGGAGGAAAAGTCGAGCTAGGCTCCGAACCAAGTAACCGAATCGTGTTCTTTTTTTTCCGCTACACTACTTCCATTTAAATGCTTAAAAAAAAAAAAAGAGTTTTTGAAAAAACGATATTCACTGGCCCCCCTTCTCACTCTATCACACTATCTCGATCCTTCAGACGAAATGTATAAGTGGGGTAGAAAAGGTCCAAACAAATAAAATGATTCAGTCTGAGTAATAATCAATTGGAAAATTTATCTAGTTATCTAGAGGCTTGAGTAATCGACTAAAAGTGATTTTCAATTGATTGATGATATATTCATTAGACTTTTCTAGTCGACGAGAGGTACTAGAAGTGATTCATTAGAAGCCTTTGTTTTATCTCTTACTAAGCATTTGGTCAAAGAAAACTCATTAGTAAGATCATTTTCTCCTATGCTCATACTGGTCGAGTCTCCAAAATGATCTAAAAGATGGACTATTTTGAAGACTTCATCTTCATCAAACTCTTGGTATTTTGCTATCTCTTCACTTTCATTTCATTATATAGGAGAGAGGTGAGATGTGAATTTGAGGATAAAAGGGTCGCACTCGTAATAGCCTGTGAAATCTCATTAATTAGGTTAAGATGAATCTTTGTTTGGAGATGCTTACCACTTTACCTAGTGGGAATTGAAGAGATGGTAATAGTGGAAGTATTCGAGGATGATGCACTGGACATGTTATAAGTCATGGGGTAAAAGTGAGATTTTTGACATCATATTCCTTTGTAATTGTTTATGTCCGTTGTTATATTCTTGACCTAATCAACTAAACACACATGATATTCATACTAAACCCTTGTTTCGCTTTTGTAATTGTGAGAAATTCATACTACCAATTCACGCACCCAACTCCCCCTCAAGCAAGGTTCATTGTAGATCCTTTAGTTGCCCCACAAGCATGACTAAGTTGGCACTTAGATGGTAGATTGTTACATGTAGGGATCCAATTCCCAAGAGAATAATTCTTTGGATAATAAAATCCCTTCCACTTAGAAAGGTTGTTCGATAACTATGATTTACTCCCTTCATATCGTTGTGGGGCTGACAGTGAAAGGTGTTTGGCGTGAGCGGGTCACCACAATGTATATCCTTTATCCTTTAGTTGCTCCCACGGATGTAGTCGAAATGATACTCAAGTGGTAGAATTGTTACACAAGAGCAATGTTCAAATCCTATGAGGTTCATCATCTTAGGATATAAATTCCTTCCACCAAGAAAGTCACTCGGTACCATGATTCGATACTCTTTCACAAGTCTTAGGATGGATCGTGAAAAGGCATCTGACATGAGCGTTATCACCTTTTACTACACATGATAGATTCTTTAATTGGTATCAAATGAAGGCTTTGAGGTTGAAGTAACATGTAAAAGAGATGACAATGTATGAGGATCAATCAACCATAACAATCATCAATTTTTTATGTAATAAATTTTGTATATTGAAAATTAAGAATGAAATACCACCTATAACAAATTATGATATTTGGAAGATCGTTACTGCCAAATTACATTGGATAAAAATGATGAGCTCATTGGCATGGGAAGATAGAATGCTGATGAGAAACGATAAGCCATTGGATATAAACATCCTCACCAATGCTTACGAGCCATGATCTATTTCTTAAATCTAGAATGCTTGGAGTGATAATTTTTCCTTCTTTCATCTTAAAAGTGTTGAGTCCTTGGAAGGTCCCTCTCGACAAGTTTAGAATCGGAGAGTCCTCGTGCAATTTGACAATTTTCTACACAACCTCGGCACTCTAGTATTACCCAGTTTAAGAAAAGTAAACTCAGTTTGGCCCCCTTATGGCTGTATCTTTTTTTTAGTCTACTAAATAAAAAGTTTAAGAATTGTGACAGTGAAAATTACATTGAATCATAAAAGACAAATGCATAAATGATCAGAGCCACAGCACACAATGCTGACTCTAAAAGCTTGTTCGTGAAGTTATATACTCCTGACAGATATATATATATATATATATAGTTGGTGAACTCTCAAAAGTATTTTGATTGCACTACCTAGTTATCAACAGACTGTACAGACTCTAAAAGCTTGTTCGTGAAGTTATATACTTCTAGCAGATATACAGCAAGTGAGCTCTTAAAAATATATTGATCATACCACTTATTTACCAACTATGTAGATACAAAAAACACAGTTGCTTTCATTGTCGGTGAGTGAAGAATGAAAGGAACAAGAGACTCAGGTTCACCCATAACGGATCCAATTAGTTAAAATCGATAATCACACGATTGTTATGCATGGAGATAATAAATTTAGATTAGGATGTCATTATACAGTTGTTAGGAGGAAATACAGATTAGACGAAGTTCATAAAAGAAGAAAAAGACAATTAATCAAAGAGATTTTACATGGTTCAGCTTTGAAGTGAGGAAGGTAGCATTATCCATCTAACTCATATTACTCTATAAGGACAACCTATGCATGAAGCTAATGGATTTATAAGTATTAATATAATGGTTATTCAAATTCCATAAAGGAATATAAAATGCATTGAGAAATTAACTACATTAAAATATTCTCAAAGGTCCAACTCAAGTAATCATTGCCTCAATGAAATCCAAGCAATATGTAAACTAACTTACAGGAAGAGACTATTGGCAGCAGGGTTATCTTCAGTGTCAACTTTCTTAACTGCAATGCTCCCTTAAGTGATCAATCTCTACTAAAATGATAATGAGAATGAAAAGGGTTGATTTACCAGAAAAACTCAAAGAAGATTAAAAAAACAAATTTGATCAATTTATTCTAGGTCCATTTGGAGTGAGTGGCACTTGGCAAGTGATCTCCCCTTGCTGCACAAAACATAATTTTGTATCAGTAATTTGATATGCAAAAAAGTTCTTAAGAGTCAGGTATCAGTAATTCTGATGACGTGTCAACAACTTGATCACTCCCCTCAGACTTCCATTGCTCATAAATAAATGTCTAAATAGTGTGAGGGGATACAGAATAGTTTCAAACATTCATCACGAGAAGATTCTGCAGAGCAACAATCTGTTTAATGGGGCTTCCATTTCCTACTTCTCTACAGAATCATGCAACCAACGTAAGCTGATTTCAACGAAGTAGATGGCGAACAGCAGCAACTGCATCGCCTTTGTGTTCCCTTAGTGTTCTTTCAGCAATCTTCTTGTCCAACTGCATATAACAGCATACATCTCTGAATAATGATGATCTTTTTTTAAGTCTCCACAACTAGAAAGAAAATGATAAAATATATTGACCTCGAGTTCATTTGCGATAATGTCTACATCAATTGGATTGATCTTCACAGCAGCAAGCTCTTTCTCCCTGTGAAAGGATCATAGATGAACCCAAAAGGCAAGAATACATTTAGTAGCATTGAATCAGAAATAAATGTATTGAACTAGAACTTCCACAAACAGGTATATCAACTACTGAGATTAACATTTCTCTATCTTGACTATGAGGATACCTCAAATAACCTTTCATTTATTTGCTCACTGCAGATAACTGAAATTGTTTGACGAATTAAAACTCATCTCACTCAGAGACTAACCAAACAAATCAAGGTGTCAAGAGAATGAAAAGAGATTGAAAGATCTTTCTAATTCAAAATAAGCTTTGAAGTCCTCTTGGAGTTAGATATAATGTAGGCATTGAAATGTGAGGATCCAGAACATAAAACACAATTATAAATGGTATTCTTTCACTTAACTTCTTCCTTCCTAATTTGATTAACTATAGTAGAAACAAATTATCTCAACAATGCTTAAAATTCTCAATCAAACCATTAAGATTTCCTTACAATTCCTCACACTCCCACCACTTTTATCCAGAAATGAAACTAGTGCAAACAACTTATTGCTTAACTTTATATTCAGATCTAGTGGAAATGATAGTAAATAACTCTCATTGAATTCATCATTTCCATATTTCCCCAAATAAGCTCCCCTGCATTAGAATAGTTTCCATCCAATATTTTTTGGGGGATAATTGCAATAGAGAAAGGGTATTGGATCACAAAACAGGCTCAGCAATTAACTCAACTTTCCAGATCCACTAGCAAAAGACATGCTTTTGACTACACAAGATGCATCTCATTGATCAAGGTCTCCTTAGAGAGAACAAGGAAGCCCTTGAATCTACATGTATGAGTGTGTTGCATATCAATACTGTTTTGCACAAAAAATAAAAAAAAATAAAAAAAAACTGAATGAGATGTAGACACATGCATGAGGACCTCAAGATCTCCGCCAAATGACTACGTTTTATTAGAATGACCATACATTTTGAATTCAATACGTAATGAATCAAATCTGAAAAGGTGAAACTGTAAACAATTAGATCATAAACCAATCAAACCAGCATCCGTTCCCGCCACAATCACTCACCGGAGTCGCATTGCATTCCAATCAGCTTCCTTAGCTGAAGCAAGAGCTGCCATGGCCTGCAAACACCCCCCTAAAAAATTTAAAACTTTGGTTCTAACAAAGGAAAAGTTCACCATGCGATTTTTACACTGCGTTATAAACAGACACGAAATTCACTTGTGCAACCAGGCCGTATCAACGAAATTCAGGGATACTGCTTATATCCCAGAGGAAATTAACATTCAGGCAAAGTAAATGGGGGAAAAGAATATCCGAACGAAAAAAAATAGGAACAACGGAAGGCAACGGGAGAGACCGATTGCACGCGACTGGAATCGAGCTGACGGTCTTCGACGCGATCCGTTAGCTTGTCGAGAGCTTTGCTCTGCTGCTGCAAGTCCTTCGAATCGACAGCTGCTGTCGCCGCCACTCCATCGCCGCCCTCCATCGCCGCCACTTAGGGTTCCAACTTCCAAGACTCCGGGTGTTCTATAAAGAACATGAACGGAAACACGCTCCCATAAATAGTTATTCCATGGCTCGGCCTATATGATTGCGGTCCAAATCAAGTCCAATTTGAACCGACTCGGGTCGAATCTAATGTCCACTATTTTATCAATCCAAATCAAAATAAATAACTATTTATTATTATTATTATTTGTTTTATTTAATTGTTTTAATACTCGAACCCTAGAGATGGATTAAGTCCTTGCTCCAGTTGCTTACGAAGCCGATGGGTTACTAGAGATCGACGAAGACAAGAGGACCGGTTCCATCATCGGCGATCATCGGGATTGGAGACCTCCTTTGTTCCTTGTCTCCTCGCCGATGGAGATCTCGCCCTCTGCTTCTACTGCCGGAGTCACTGAGAGGAGGGGCATTCCCGGAGCTTCCTTCGTGGAGGACGTTGAGACTTATCTCAAGCAATCCGGTCTCGATGTCAACTCCTCCCTAGGTTTCCTCCAGGAAAGGTATCTTCCTTTCGGCTCCTTCCGCCTGTTTTTGTTCCCATCTGTTGATTTGCATCTATGCCGCGGAGCCGGATGCGATTGAGACTGCTGCTCTGATCGGGATTTCTTATGCTTTATTTTCCGTTATTGTTTCTCGTATGCATCCAGTTTACATGAGCTTCTGTTTCTTTAAACAAAGCGAGCTTCGAATAGTTTGACACTTGTGGTTGTTAGTTTCGTAAACAAGCGGTCTTACTATTCCTCTCAGGCTTCAACAGTACAGAGTCGTGGAGATGAAACTTTTGGCTCAGCAACGGGATCTTCAGGTCTACTCTTCTTTGTTTCCTCTTTTCTTAAGCTGTTGTTGATGTTCTGTATGATGTTTCGTCTTACTTATCTAATCAAACTTATCTGTGTCTGATCTTCTTCTTCTTCTTTTTTTTCTTTTTTTTTTATTTTTTCTTTTTTTGATATTTTACCTTCCTCACTATAGTCTAATTATAAAAGATAATTGTTCATTGAATTTCAGAGAAGAAATTACTGACCACCAGTAATGGTCAATGCCTAACTTAAGTTTGGATAAAAAAGATGAAGGTGCATGAAAATTTGAAAGAGTATAAAACTAAAAACAATATGATGACCATGGATGTTGACCACATTTGTTTTAAGAATTAATGAGAAGCCCCTAAAAAATGAAATAAGCAAGATTTAATCAAAGTATAACCAAAGTATTCATAAACCTATGATTTGATCCTATGTTGATATGTTCCTCCTACCATTCCTTGGATCTTAATCCATGCAATAATGACTTAATGGAATAAACTTACATTTGTTTGTTTAAAAGTTTGACATTAAGAAATGGATATCTTTTTCATACCATTGTATGAGAAGGAAGGTTGTGAGAACATGTTTGCAAGTTTCCTTAGCTTAGCGTGGGTGACACCAGGGGTGAGCAGTCAATTTAAACCAAACCGACCGAACCGATTAAACCTAAAACTGAACTGACCGAACTTTATCCGAATCAACCGAACCGACCGAACTTTTCAAAAAAATCAAACCAACCAAACCGATAAAACATCAGTTAATTCGGTTTTCGACCGAAATAACAGAATTTTTCAGTTTGGTTCTGGTTTGGTTTTTGGTTTAGTTTGGTTTAGTCTGGTTTGATTTGAATATGTTTGGTTCTGGTTTGGTTCGATTCAACTCATAATATCGGTTCGGTTTAGTTCCGGTTTGGTTCAATTTGATTTGGTTTGGTTGCGATTTGGTTCGATTCAACTCATAATATCGGTTTAACTGAATTTTGATTTTCAAAACCGAAACCAAACCGATTAAACTGATATTTCTAGGAAAAAAAATTAATTTCCGAATTAACCGGACCGAACTTTTAACTTTGGTCGGTTAATTTGGTTTAATTGAACTTTTGTTCACCCCTAGGTGACATTGTGAAAGAGTGATGAGGTGGGAGAGGAAGATGAGTTCAAAACCGAGGCATGTGGTTGCAGTAGCACATGATTCTGAGCCGTCAAATTTTAACCTCAAGCCAATTGCAAATTCTGCCATGTATCATGCCTAGGAAGCCCAATATCATGGGCTTTAAAGGTATAATCAAAGAACTTGAATCAATTGTGAATGTGCGATGGCTGGAGGAACAAAGAAAAATCTACTTAATACAATTAAAGATAACTTGAAAAGATTTGAAATAGTGATGTAGCCTCACATAAAGTTCAATGGTAAGTTGGCTCTGAATAGCCAGGCTTAAGGTGTTTATTTGTTTGTTTGTTTTTTTTTAAAACAAAAGAGGAGATTGTCTGGTTATGTTGGTCTGAGATGTTTCTAAAAGTAGCTTTTTGTGACAAATTATTATCAGTTGTCCTAGATTTGTGGAAGCTAACTTCTGTAAAAAATTTATAGGCAAAGATACCTGATATTGAGAAGTGCTTAGATGTTGTTGCTATGTTGGCGGCGAAGAAAACTGCTGGGGAGGTTTGTTTCAAAAAAATTATTATTCTTTTACTGTTTATGCAATTTATGCAAGTTTGGATATTTCTATATCTTCTTGACCACATGTTTCAAAACCCACCAAATTATCAACTTAATGATAAATTCATCACCAGCTTTCATTGAATCAGTTTGAAGGATAATGGTTGGATGAACTAGAAATAGGACTGTTTGATGACATAGTCTCCTTGTGAATCCTTCATATTTTGAGGCCATTTCCAACTTTCCTGTTCTATATTTCCCCATGTTCAGTTTTTCTAGGTTGTGAGTTCCCTTATCTTGAATCCATTATTATGCAACCTTCGTCTTATCTGTCCTATCGGGTTGGAACATTGTTATCACGCCATTTAACACCAGTGGTTTTATTATATGTTTTCTTGCTTGGTTACATGTAAAGTATATCTAACAAAATGCTTTGCCAGAAAGGAGGATTTGCAATGGAAACTGTAATTTATATCATGGAGATGTATATAGACAGAGTTTCTATTGTATGATTAAAGAATCTGATATTTGAGCACCGGCATAATATGTCCATGTATGCTTATGAACTTGGTTTACAATGTTTTCTCCCATGAGCTGATTTCTTGTGGAGAATTGTGATTTTTATGAAAGTACAAAAGTTTGAAGGGAGCCTGGCGCAATGGTAAAGTTACTACCATGTGACATAGAGGTCATGGGTTCGAATCTTGGAAACAACCATTTGCAAAGTAGGGTAAGGCTGCGTACAATAAACTCTTCCCCAGAACCCCGCATTGACCGGAGCTTCCTTCGTGCACCGGGTTGCCCTTTCTGAAAGTACATAAGCTTCAAGATCAGTTTATCCATTGTGTTTCATTATTAGGCAGTTTGACCCTAACCTTTAGAGGCTTTAGAATAATGATTAGAACAAAAGTTTATTTTATTTATGCTATTGAAGGCTTTAATAAGCTGCTGGAACTTGGAGATGTTTGTCAACTACGTTTACCTGTTAGGAATTCATTACAGTTATCCTGTATTTATAGGTTCTAAATATTATTTTTTAACTCAGAAATGGAACATTAGTCGAATACTAAAAATCATATTCTGTAGTTGCATGAAGTACAACTTGTCTTGAATGAACTTTCCTAAGATTGTTCTTAGGATGCTTTTATGAACATCTTACCTTATATAATTCATTCTGGTGGTTTTTGAAGTTTTTAGATTACTACACAGTCGTGGAACGAAAGCTGAACCACTGGTATGGATGAGTAGACTAATCTATATTTCTGCTCCTTTGCTAATTCCTTTTTTTTCGATCACTGGTACAATTAACTAAAACACCTTAACGTATCTATCATGTATTTCATTGCACCAGTCTTTTCTTCTTTGGTTACATAATGAAACACTGTAACTTGAAGCAAACTAAAGAATCTTTATCCGTTTATCCGTAAGATAAAAAACAATACTGGGCCAACAATTGGGATTATGTATATGAATTTTTCCCTTTATCCTTGAGTTCCTTCTTTGTTAGCTTTCTTGAAGTTCATACCTTTTGCGGTCTGTATAACCTTCAGCGTAATGAATTAATTGCAGGCACTCATTACAGATTTTGAAGTGGCCGAAGGTATTTATTCACGTTCAAAAGTTGAGGATAATGATTCTGTCTGCCTCTGGTTGGGAGCTAATGTAATGCTTGAGTATTCCCTGGAAGAGGTTGGTCAGAAAAGTGGCATTCTTCGTTCACCTAATATACCCATATTGTGGAAACCTTCCAGCTCTGATATATTTTACTATTCATAGGCAAAATCCCTCCTAGAAAAGAACTTGGAAAATGCTAAAGCGAGCTTAGAAGTTCTTGTTGGTGATCTACAATTCTTACGGGATCAAGTGACCATAACTCAAGTAAGTTCTGGATGAAAAACATAAAACCAAGAATGAATTTGGCAAACTCATTTGACTCTTTAATCCATGACATTGCGATTTTATACAGGTTACTGTTGCTCGGGTGTACAATTGGGATGTTCATCAGAGAAGAACTAAGCAAGCTGTAAAACAACCCGAATCCTGAAGTTTTTTTTTATTTGTATTCGCTTCCAGAACTAGCAGTATTTGTGCGTTTATATATGTGCCTTTGCTCTCTGTATGAGCAATAACTGATTCATTGTTGTCAAGATTAGACGTACAATTTTGTGAATGTTTGAAGCCGTTTTTATTGCGCATTTCTTGTTTACAGTGATTTGTTTAAGTGCGAGATTCTTATCAAACTTCTTACGAGTTTAAAATCACGATTCTTGCTAGATGATTTATTTGCCTAGGATTTATTCAAATATGAGTGTCTGTCATCCTCTACTACTTGTTGAAGATGCATCATGAGCCTCTTATCCTCTGGTTTCAGCTTTTAACCAATCTTGTAGACATGTTCTTTTTTTCCTGTACCTGAGGAACATGCGACACAACTGTTATCGTCGGAAAGTTAGTAGATTATATCTTAGAAATGATATGCTTCCACCATGGAAGAACGTCAGGATCATGGAAATTCATCCCAAGTATCACAAAGACGAATAATTAACTTGAGTAGAACAACTTGTTCTCCATTTTAGCCTTGAGCATTTTCAATGTGAAAGTCTCACTTTCCAGTTAGAGCCTACAGACTAGATAAGTATATCATGTAACTAATTCATGTTCTTCAATTTATGACAATTGAAGAGAGAAGTTATGAGAGACAGAGATGGATCGCAGTTCAAAATTTAAAAAAGAAAAACATCTTCACCTATATTGAATATATTATTTCTATATTAAATGCTATACATTGTTATAAGAAAAGGATATATGTTAACTTTATAAAAAAAAATTGTCTACTTGCCAAAAATGTTTTAAAAAATTATATAATATACTATTGAGATAGAACACTAATTTAGGATGAAAATTAGAATTTTAGTAAGTTTTCTAAAATGAAAACATCTCTATCAAGACAATGATGTTTGTATTTTTTTTTTTAATTGGACCTTTTCTCTTTTTCAATTCAATGTGTGTATTTATTCAAACAAAATCTATTATTCAATGTGCTTAAAATTAGACTTATATTCTCCAAAACATACTTTGTGGTTAAACTTTCGAGAGTTGTGCCACTATGCACGGTAAAGGATTCTAAAGGATCGAATGGGATGATATTTTTATTCATCATGTTGCTCATCAAAATGAGGTTAAATGCTTATGCATTTCACCTACATTTAAGGTGATAGAATGATTTAGTTTACAATTTGGCATACAAGACAAAGGAAAGAAAGATTAGTGTTTTCAAGACATTAGATCCCATTTTGGCCCTAATATACTACCCTACTTAGTTAAGTTGACGTCCTTGTTAATGAATCGTCAAATGAGTTAACAATGTCTTTGAATTGTTATAGAGTGTTCTCCTTCTATCACCTTGCCTCTGATGCCAAAAGCCCTATTTATCGAACAAGCTACTCTCGTTTAGTAGCCTCCAGTTAGAAGAGAATTCTTGTTGACTTTCTAGTATCTCTTTTACTCTTTAGTCTACAATTTGAGTAGTAGAGAATCGCCTTCATTGTGCTTTGCTTCTTTTAAGTCAACTTAATATGAATTTATTTTTTTAATTCAAGTATCCAAGTCTCTGGTCCAATTAATCTCGAAGGTGGATGACTTTTTTCCTCTGTACATCCACCAAATAAATTCGAACAGCTCAACAGCCCAATAGTTTGAGTAGAGCAAACATAATATTGCTTTTCATGGAAATCAAATCCTAGATGCATGGGCAATAATTCTGGAGGTGGGCGACCTTCTCCTGATTTGCCCACCTAGTAAATCCAAAGCATAGTGACTTTTAACGTGGCAGCTTAACAGTTCCAATAGTTCAAGCGCGACGGGCGTAATATTGCCCTGCTTAAAAATTGAACCCTCGATGTATGGGTATAATACCTTGCTTCTTACTGTTAAACTGTGTCGGGGAGAGGGAATATATAGGTTTTAAATAGCTCACATAGACGATGGGGTGGATTTGATGGGGGTGGATTCGAAATCAACTTGTTAGTTGCAAGTTCACTATCTTTCTCAGATCGGTAACTCTACCTCATCGACTTATTTGATAACCCTAAGGGACTGTGAGTCTTTTCTATCAATTGGGGGCCGTTGCATGTGGATGATCTATAAGGTTCATAATTACTCTTCTCGCTACATGATGCTTACTTAACCGATATTCACATCCGGTTCTATCTAAACTTTTTTTTTTGTTCACTCTAATATTACCCACTTGTCTAGCTGTTGCTGAGAAACTTTTGGATATCAAACAGATCTTGTATGATAATCTTAGTATGGCCGATTTATCCATCAATTTTTCTACAACTGCTGCTCTAGACGAAGGTGACAATTGAAGAGTTAGCGAGGAAGCTACAGACAATAAAGAAAATGGTAAAAACATACTTAAGCAAGAGTAGTGGATGCGAAGAGAATGACCAATATGAGAGAGCCATAGAGGATTTGTATGCCCAACATGTCCATTCTCCTCTTTATTAATATGCTTATGCCTACTAATGTTAAATCGTTTAAGGATGTATATCCAAATCCGAGGCAGATGTAGGATCCGATCCGAAACAGTCGCAAAAGCGAATATCCAAACATACCTTAAACGGGTCGGTGTCATTGGCATCCATCGCCATCTGTCGGTGAATGGAAGGAGAAGGATCCATCGTTTTTTTCTCCTCTCTCGAAGCGCCTTCTGCTCTTGATCGCGTCGGTTCCAATCTCCGATCATCTCTCTATTGCTCAGCAGGGGAAAGATGGTTCTGATCGAGCAAGAACCGGACGCCGAGAGAACCCGGGTAGAAGTCCCTGCAGACGCCTCAGATATCTGGCGACGCTCCGGTGGAAGTGGGAAATGGCGGCGACGAGGAGTCCTTTGAGGACGCCCTGACAAAAGAGAAGTTGAGAGTGGTACGGCCTTCTGATCTCTTCTTTAATGCGCTTTTGACCAGGGATTTAAGTTCTGCACTGTCGTCTTGTCTTGTGGGATTGGTCTGGTAACTCTGCAATTCTCGTTTTTCTTTTTTCTAATTGATATTGTAACTTAATTTGCCACGATTAGAACCTTATCGTCTTATCCTCTTTCAATGTGACTTCTATTTTTGTTCGATTTTGTGTTCTTGTTCCACATTCTGTATTTGTTCATATTGCTAGCTAAACAAAAGTGGTTTTTCGCTTTTGCTGTTGATAATATTGCTTTCTTGTTTGAGATAAAGCTTTGGATTTCTGTCAAAGGATTCGATTTTCAGTGGTAATCATTGAACTATATTCCATGTCGAACTAAGTTGATCAGGACCGTGCGGTGAATTAGGAACACGGCATGGTTAGTGTTCGATTTTTTGCTTGATTTTATTAATGGGTTTTATTCCTTTCTTTGGTTCTGTGAACTTGCGAATAAATTACCTGTGTGCTGTACAAATATCCTTAACATACTACTTTTACAAATATTTAGTGCATGAATTGGTTAAACTATTATTCAGTATTCATCCAATCAAAACTATGCACATGAGTGCCTGGTAAAAAGAAGCTTGTTTTGAATTGGGTTCTGGAAATAAACATCATGCATAATTGCTCTATCAATTTTAAGTTTATGTCAGCTGTAACTAATGAGCTACTCTCAATTGAACATTGTGTATGGAGATGACTCATAAAAAAAGCTTGTTTCTAGTAGAGTTCCTGAATTGACTATTTGAATACATGTAATAGCATTGTTAACTTACTTTCACATAGACATGCAACAACTAAGAAGCTGCTTTTATGCTTCTTTATTAAGCAATTTTCATTCCTTTATGTTGCAGAAAGCTCTTAAGCAAGCAAATGATGCAAAGGAAGAAGGGAACAAACTCTCTTTAGGATTGGTCGATATGAGGATGCACTCTTGCAGTATGAGATTCCTGGGCAAATTGCTTCTGAGCAACCTTCATTTATAGATGTATGTTCAGTGAAGTCTCATGGAAACCGGGCAGCATGTTTCTTGAAATTAGTAGGCCATTCTTTATGTGAAATTTATATTGATATTATTGGTAACTTGCCCTTCTTATTTCTTAGCAACAGTGACTCTTTGAGGGTACTGTTAATCAGCAAATAGGGAATCAAATTTTGAATTGTGAGTTTATAATCAAATTTGCTAATTGGCCTATTTTATGTGTTGAATGTTTGGTAATCTTTTATTTCATAGTCTCTCCTAATAAGAAGAAAGGGTTTTAAAGTACTTAGATAATTTTCTAATTCAATAGAATTTTATATTTCTAAATCATAGTTGATACTCCGTAATAATCTATGATTGTCAGGGATGGGTCGGCCGAGTTCGGCCGATAAAGAGGAGGTTGGTTTGATATGTGGATTTAGAAGATGCTAAGCCCGAGAAACTTAACATGAGTGCTTTGAAATCAGATTCATAATCCGAAGGTGCTCGAGAGTCGGAGACGGAACCATGAGGTGCTCGGGAGTCAGAGACAAGACCATGAGGTGCTTGGGATGTCTAGACCCAGAAGTGTTCAGGAGGCTAGCGCAGAACCAAATAGTAAGAGAAGTGTAGGTTGGTTTGGTTTAGGGGCAATAAAAGCAATTGATAATAATCACTATGAGCGGAGGTTTCAGGTGGCCATTGAAAGGTAATAATGGTGGTTGACGACCGTCATAGAAGGAGAATATTAATGTCATAAAGGATGTCGTTATGTAATAACAACTATAAAAGAAAGGTCATAATTTAGGAGGAGGGAGGCTAATGCTCAATTCTCACACATTCATCTTTCTCATTTCTATTACAATTATACTATTTTATGCTCTCGCTATCTGATTTAAGCATCGACGGGCCCTTGCCGGACTAGACTGACACCCTCTGACTTCGTGTTGACTTGGAGAAGGCGAGAAGCGCTTGGTCATTGATGTTTATGAAGTACTCGGCTAAGAGCTTCCAAATTCCGTCATATCATAATTGGCGTCATTTGTCTAAACTAGAGCTAAGACGTTGAGATGGAGGGGGAAGGACTACCTCACACCTCACCGGATGAATGGAAAATTGAAGTGGAACCCGATCTCAAAGTTTTGCTTGAGGCCGCTCTCTTTTTTCACAACAATAACCACCACTACCTCTTCGAGGTCCCCGTGGCGAATTTTTACTTGGAGTCATTGATGCCAATGCACAGCAGGACAACTCTAACACTCCTAACATTGATAATGGGCGTTTCACGGAGCAAATATGAGAGATTGGAAGATCATTCCAAATGTTGAAATCACCATTGAATATGAGAAGAAATACTGCTTTTCCGATGGTGTGGTGGATGATAATGTCGGCATGCTCGAGCCCAAGTGGGTTGCGGGCATTGAACGACTGTTCGGGTCAAAGGCCGAGTGGGTTGTAGGCACCATACGACTGCCCAAGCCCAAGTGGGAGCAACTCAATCAAGAGGGTGTCATGGCGGCAAAGGCATGAGAAGCTCAATCAGCAATCTTGCGTACTGTGGGTAGTGGTGCCCAAGACCTTGAAGATGGACAAGGCATTGTTGATCGGCCACATCACTGAGTTGCAGCATAGTGTTGGGGAAATAGAGACTGCTTGTGTTTCCAAGTGCACGAAGCACTAGATCGACGGAGGCACGGCTGGTGAGGAGGTCGTCACTCGCATAGGCTACACTTTGAGAGCACACTCGACGGGGAACGTCATTTATGCCTTGAAGCGAGGATGTCGAAGTGGCATACTAAAGGCCACCATGGGAGGCAATAAAGTGAGGTAGCTGTAGAAAATGAGATGAATGTAGTAGCTGCCTGGTCATATGGGATCCTGAATGTTTACGGTAATAAAATAGGCGGGACCCACTTGGAGAGCACGATGGCCCACTCCATGCATTCATCAAGTCGAGCACTCCATGCATTTAGTAAAGGTGGGATCGATTTTCTCTTTTTACATTCAATATTGCTGAGTGCCAAGTATCCTTACCAAAGAAGGGACCCACTCCTTCGACCATTACCAGTGCAATGGTGTCGAGCACCATTTCACTTGGTGGGACCCACTCCCTTATGCTGCAATGGTGTCGAGCACCCACTTCTTCATGCGATGACGCCAAGTACCCTTACCAAAGATGGGACCCACTCCCTCATGGACTGCAATGGTGTCGAGCACCATTTCACTTGGTGGGACCCACTCCCTCATGCAGTGGTGTCGAGCACCCACTTCTTTAGATGATATCGAGAACCATCGCCAAAGGTGGACCCACTTTTTCTAAAAGAAATAAAAGGTGAAGCACCATGGTGCGAAGCTTAAGCAGCACCACTACATTCATCAAGGCCGACCATCGCCCGAACACTCATTGCCCAAGCACTCGAGCGTTGATCGTTTGAGCGTCCAAATGCCTGAGTCCTCGAAAGCTGAGGTTCGAGAGTGCCCGAGTGTGCTTCTAAATACTATAGCATCTTGGGCACTATTGAAAAGTAAACTTAATTATAGATAGAATAGAATAAATGAGGTGGCAGTGGATAGAGATAGAATGGATGAGGTGACAATCATGATAGGAACAAGAGTTTCGTGGAGATAAAATAATAATAAAAAAAGAGAGTCATAATTATCTGAGATTGATGAATCCAATAAGCCTATAAATATATACTTTTTCATGAATGAAGTAAGTTGAGTTTTTTGTTTTATTCTTCTCCTCTTCCACGTAGAGATTCTCCTCCTTTTCTATAATTTCTGCTATAATCCTTTTACTTCTTCTCCCATAATTCCTTTGTCCAACATAGTGGTATCAGAGCCATGCCGATGCTTCCTATCCCTCGTCTTGCTAATTTGAAGTATGGTAATTGGAGTATCCAAATGAGTGCCTTACTGGAGAACGAAGGCTTGTGGGATATTGTTGAAAGAGGCTATAAAGCGCCTTAAGAAGGCGTCGACCAAACGGAGGCACATGGGACGGCAATGGTGGAACAAAAGAGAAAAGATAAGAAAGCTCTTTTCTTTATCTATAAAGCTCTTGTTGAAGTTACTTTTGAGAAAGTAGCCGAAGCTACAACTTCCAAAAAGGCATGGGAGATCCTACAAGTAGCATACAAAGGTGATGAAAGAGAAACAAGTATTCACCTTCAAATCCTGAGAGGGGAATTTGAATTGTTGGAGATGAAAGAGTCTGAAAGTGTATCAGACTACTTTACAAGGGTATTGGTTATTGTCAACCAATTGAGAAGAAATGGCAATGACATTGAAGATAGTCACATCGTAGAGAAAATTCTACGCTCGTTGAAGCCAAGGTATGACTATGTAGTTGCGGCTATAGAAGAATCAAAAGATGTGAAAGAAATGAAGGTACAAGAACTATTAAGCTCTCTATAAGCTCATGAAGTAAGAATGCAAAGAAGCCGGAGAGAGCCTATGAAGCAGGCTCTACAAACTAAGCTCATGATTATTGACCAGAAAGAAGAGTCAAAAATCGAAGGTTCGCAAGAAAATGACGGTGGCCATGGTGACTTCCGTGGACGTGGCTAAGGTAGAGGTCGTGGCAGGGTCTTTGCTCGAGGCCGAGGAAGAAGTAAAGACAACAAACAAGGTAGAGACCAGAGGTATGATAAAAGAAATGTAAGATGTTATACTTGCAATAAATTTAGACATTATGCAACGGAATGCCGCTCTAACAATGTGCAAGGGAATGCTAATTAGGCATCAAAAGAAGCCAATGACAATGATATAGTTTTGCTAGCAAAAAAGGATGGAGATTCCATAAACAAGAATTTTTGGTACTTAGACTCCGGGGCAAGCAATCATCTGTGCAAGCGTAAATATATGTTTGCCAAGTTGGATGAAACCGTGAATGGACAAGTCTCATTTGGAGACGCGTCCAAAATCTAAGTAAGAGGTGTTGGTAAGATTCTCATCAAACTTAAAGATGGAGCTCACACATACACCACCAATGTTTCTTATGTGCCTGACATAAAAACAAATATTATTAGTCTTGGACAATTGCTTGAAAAAGGTTTTAATATGCAACTAAAAGATGGTAGTCTTCGTTTGAGAAAGTAAAATAAACTTATTGTTTATATTCCTATGTCTAAAAATAGGATGTTTTCTCTTGATATTAAGCATGTTACTGTAAAATGTTTAAGTGCATGCATAAAGTATAGTACATGGCTATAGCATATGAGGTACGAACATGTGAACTTCAGAGCTCTAAAGCTTCTCTCAAGCAAAAGAATGGTAATGATCTTCCTCATATTAATGCTCAAGATGATATTTGTGAATGGTGTGTTCTTGGCAAACATCCTAGAGCAAGTTTTCCGAATGAATCACACAACCGAGTTAAGAAGTCTCTTGAACTCATTCATACAGACATATATGGGCCAATCACTCCGACCTCCTTTGGAGGTCGTCGATATTTTCTAACCTTTATTGATGATTTCAGCAGAAAACCTTATCTTTTGATGAATAAAGACGATGCTTTTGAGAAGTTCAAGGAATTCAAAGGATTAGTAGAAAATCAATCCGGTTATACTATCAAGGCAATGAGGTCAGATCTGTTAGGATCCTTAGATGGCTAGAGGGGGGTGAATAGCCTCTTAAAAACACTAAACACAAATTTCTTCAAGAAACTTGTTAGCACAGCGGAAAATAAAACAAAACGATGAAAAAGACACAGCACACTAACTCAGAGATTTACGAGGTTCGGGGATAAGTTGCCCCTACTCCTCGGCGTGTGTTCGTAAGGTGAACAATTCCTTGATCTTCGGTAGATCAAGACCCCGGAGAAATTCCGGCTAAAGATGTCTCCTTCTCGGTGGAGCAACCTCCCA
>JBBMJZ010282267.1:0-18261 GCA_037833815.1 Zingiber zerumbet
CAAGCACCCCGAACTTTCTTTAATAGAGCTCGGGAGGAAACACTTAGCTGTGTTTCCCGCACCAGTCGACTAGTATAACCACCAGTCGACTGGTACTAAGTGAAATTCGACCGTTACAAGTCAACCGTTGGCTACCAGTCGATTGATGAAACACTAGTCGACTGCTACAGTACTGCTACGGTACTGCTATAGTAACACTACAGTAACGCTACAGTAAAACTCTGATCCTAGGATTTGACTCCCGAATACATTCACTCAGCACTCGTCCTCATCCGACCAACCTAGACCTAGCATTCTAGCCTCCTCTATCAGCCTTCCGTCCCTCGGATGCCTCCCCATCATTCACGTCTTGACTTCTGGAGTTTCCATCGGCTTGTCATTATTGTCAAGTCTTCCTTTGCCAAGAGGTCGCGCCTCTGGGACTTCATTCATTGCCAAGTCACACTTGGACTTACATTGCCAAGATTACATGCTTGGAGTTACATTGCCAAAATTCATCCTTGGACTTTCCTCCTTTGCCAAGATCACACTTGGACTTTCTTTGTTATACATGTACCATGTACACTCACAATGCATATCAAATACAACAATAAACTTAACTTAAACGTTTGTCCAAACATCAAAACATAGGGTCACTAGATTGCTCCAACATGCTTATCTTGCAGGAACCTGAAGCTGGAAACAAGACTGGGGGAGTAGACAGTCGCAAACCAGATGCAGTCGAATCAAGTTCGAAGTGAATTGGACTTGATTCAAGTATCCTGGACTGCTCTAGGCTCCCCTATCAGATCCAAGCACCCTGAAAGTCCGATCGACCCTATTAGACCCAGGTGCCCCGGCGGTCTGGGCACCTCGAGCGGGTCCAGGTGCTCAAAGAGGTTTCAAGCACCCGAACCAAGCTGTGATTGAGCTGGATAAGGTGCAGCTAAATCAGATCGAATGAGGCCAAAATCCAAGCACCCGAAAAGCTTCCAAGCACCTGAAAGGACTTTATAAAAGAACCCTTGATCATAGCATTCAGGACAACTCTTACTACTACTCTTCAATGTTGTGCTCGAAAATCCACTTGAAGTTTTGTTCGTGCAACGAAGGAGCGAGAAGTGCATGACACTTGGGACTTCTAAACCGATCAACACGAGAGTTTATTTGCATTTATTATAAGTCTTGTTCTTATGGCCTTGGACGTTATGACTCTGGGGTTGACAATAAGTTAACCATCGGTGTTCCTTTTTTTGTCTTTATATATATTTCATTACGTATTAACTTTGATAGAAAGACAAACAACAACGAAATGCACGAAACCAACAGATCAAAATTCTCGCCCTCTCAACCGCATTGATCCTACTACATGCGCTTAAAAAAAAAACAAAGATGGCCCTTTTGAGCCTATTTGAATAATGATCCTACATTCAATCTATTGACATCAATTGCAATCGAATGACTAAAGCTTTAGATAGTAGCATGTCCAATGAAACAATTTGGACGAGACTAAAGGTATTTTAGGGGAAAAAAGTGCCCTCTCTGGCAAATTTAAAATACTCATGATACTTTGAAAACTAAAGTACACCTTTGTCCTTTGGTAAATTTCCAATATATTTTTATTGGTTATATTAAGTGATTCTTACTCTCTTTTTTTTTTAAATTTGTTTATCTCGTAATTTTGGAGCACGACCATGTTTGCCTACCCAAGGCATGTTGTGGGGCGAGCCCTTGTTTAATGGTTGTTTGTCTCGCTACGGGTGCATGAATGAACATGGCATTTTCAGGAGGAGGATCCTTCAATGGTTTCCTCATCTTAGCATTCTCATGGAGTATTTGAGATCCAATAGCCCTATTACCATATTTTTTATTGATGATTCAAGTATTCAGCTTTTCTGACTAATCCTAGAGACCAACCCAGACCTATAAAAAATTTTCACCAGCTACCAAAATTAATTGAGACGTGCAAATGGATCACGACAAACGGTCCAGTATCATAAGTAATTCGAACTCTTCAAATATAATATATCCTACTATCATATAGATCAAGGAGCCGATGGCGAGTAGAAAGGTGGCCGAATAAGTTGAAAAATCGTCCCACAAATTCAAGTACCACGAGAGCAAAGCTAGGGGATATTCGAAACGGTGGGAGGATAATGAGTATTGAGGAGATACATCGGCAATTTGTTCATTGCTCCATAAACCAAAGACAATATTGCAAAGCTCTTTGACCTGAATGCCTTAAATGGATGGCAATCGGTGATTTCACTGACAGGTAAACACTCATCCATCCAGGCTGCTCTGGATTATCATATAAAAAAAATTCTATTTCGATAACCATTGACGTCCAACTCGGAGGTTGAGAAATCAACAACATTCTAACCAAAAGACAGGTATCTACATAAAAGTAAGCCTTCTTTTAAGGCTTTCACACAGTACAAAAATCATCTACTTAGTTTCGACTAGTGTAGGTCTTATTTTATGAAAAACTCATTACTTAACAAACTTCTCGTACCAACTTGTATTAGGACGTAAACAACTTAATCGAAAACAAGAACAGAAGACCTTAAAATATCTGATTTTCTGATAGCTTTATTGTTGTGAGGATATGTTCAAAGAAAGTAAATTACTTCACTAAATTCATAGATTGACAAAGTATATACAATTTTTCACTCACAGTTTGTCTTCTGATGAAGCTTGATTTTTCCTATTTGCAGGTAATAGAGCAGGGTGTATAAACCGATACAAATGGAGTCGCCTCATCACTAGCTCCCTGCCCGATAGCCATTTCTGCCACCTGCATAACTATTTATCCTTCATGTGCTTCTCCTGGACTGCAGCAGTTGTAACCAACAGTTAAGGTTCGGCATTAATGTAAAACCATTCAGAAATACAAATCACCAATTTTAATTTTGCCCAAAAGAATGAACCTCCATTTGCAAATGCCCCCAGAAGGAGCATCTTTGCCTCACTATTTTACTTGCCCAAAATAACCTCTACAAAAGTAGTTTGAGTCAAAGACACATTTATGAACTAAGACCATTCTAGATCATGAACTAAAAGTATATTTAAATTCTCCAGTCTAAATTCATGACTCTAAACTATTTTGAATCACCAAAAGTTCCAAATCACAAATTAAGTTCAAATTAAGACTAAATTTGTATTCCTAAAAGTATTGAAGAGCACAAATTTAATCTTCGTTTATGATCTAAAATTGTTTTTATATTGGAATTTTTCCCAGGACCTTTTCCAGTAAAATGAATCGACTTGCCTGGAAAGGCAATACTGACCAACCTAGTTGGTTTCGTTTTGAACATTTGAATGTGTTATGGGAAATATGGAATAGGCAAGGAAGAATTATTCTTAAAATAGAGCAAGAAATGATTATTCGTTATGAGTTTGGAATAAATATTCCGTATGAATAGTATTTTAGTTTGGAATAAATATTCCGTATGAATACTATTCGATGGTGATTTTTGCTACCAAATATAGGAACAGTTATTCCATGAAAATTCATAAGAAATAGAATAGTTATTTTATGAGTTAAATGCATGGTAGAAAAACTGAACATTTAGCTATATAAGAAAATGATATGGAAATTATCATCGATCAAAAAGGATATCTGTAATAGTCCCAATCTAGTGGTGCAGCTGCAATTTTGCTAAACTCCACAACACTACCCTGTATGTCATTGAATATATATCCATTGCTCTTGTCTATCTGCTTCACAAGATTACCAACACTTTCTTTGTCCTGAAATTGAGAGTTATGTAATGTCTAAGAGTTAAGGAATGAGTACAATGGGGAAAAAAGGAATCGGTAACTTGCTTGAATGTCTAATGTCGAGAAGTTGACGAGGCCAAAATCTTCGATGACATCACATAGCTCCTTGGTGAGCTTCCTGTAGAGTAGATAAAAAAAATAGCACAAAAATGTGAAAATCGAACCAATGTTCCAATCACCCCACTAGCATTTGTATGCTTGAAAAATATTGTTTCAACCAATGGGAAATTTGTTCAAAATTGAGGGCAGTGAAAATCTCTAAGTTACAAATATTTTCAGGTAAAGAGATGCAAGTGGAATGAGGATTCACACAGTTTCAAATCTTATTGAATGTCAATCAGCATGAGCCAAATGTACCATTATCATTCTAGTTATGGAGAAACTGAAACTACATTGCCATGAAGGAAATTCCTTGTCAATATTATCATTCAGTACCAACCATGTATCTCTTGGTATTGGGAGATGTATATGTGCATCCTAAACCTGGCCACGGTTCAGAAAAATGTTTGGAAAATCTCAACTCTTAACCTTAACTATCGAAGCCGGTTATGGTTCATGATTCAAAACCATTGGTTATGATTCAAGTTATGGTTCATCAATGGTTCGACGATTCAAAAAATATCGACCCTTAACCTTAACATTCTCGCGAGATGAACTCGATTCTTCCATTTGAATTGAAGTTGAAAATGATTGAGATTTGAAAATTGAAAAACGAGAGTAGAGGAGTTTAGGCATAGCAAGCACAAAGATGAGAAGAACCCAAGATGAGAGTACGTAATGAAGGGCCAAAGGCAATTTCAACTTCATGTTGACTTTGGATTGACCAAACTGATTCGGATATAACCTACAACCATGCAATCCTAATTAGAGCCATTAGGATTTAGTTAGGCATTAATTGATGCCAGTTGATCTAAATTTCTCTAAAACCACTCAATGTGACCAAAAAAGTTAGATTCACTAACACCAAGGTGGCACCAGTTCAGGGTTAACACCAAACTTGATACAGAAAGAGAAATTTTATACTTTATGCAACCAAAATAGTATATGTTCAGAGACGATACTTTGAGTAAAGGGAGGATATGAAACCCAACAAATCATAAAATTTCACCTGCACAAACTTAAAAGGGCGCTTGTAATGAAAGCTGAATCTCATAATAACAGACTAGTTTGGAATAGGAAAACATTTAGGGGGAAGCATAGGACTATATTCTTGCCTTATAAGTTATAAAGCATTCTAGACTAACAAGTATCTAGATATGCAAATGTATTTTTAAAATATTTCAGGAAAAAAAAAGGAACAAGGACACTGAAGTTAGCAAAATTACTAAATATAGATACCTGTATTTTGACGAACGAGGGTCCTGATCAAGATGATACTGCAAGTAGGATAGATCTTCAACATCCATATAATATTCCAGGTTATAAGCTGCAGAAGAAGTTAGATAACTCTAACTTAATCATTATGAAGGCTTATGTATTTCACTATAAATGCACAGCGCATAATTTTGTACGCACCAAGTTTTCCATAGTTCTCAATAAGATCAATTTTGGAAAGGACATTTATGTGTGGCAAATCCAGATTTAACATGGTTGTTAATGAAAGCATCAATGCACTGACATATTTCCCAGGGTCACAGCATAGATGAGCATCAACTAGATGGACGGCAGTCAACTGAATGGGATGAAGAAATAATAAGTGTTAATAAATGCACTGCAACATAAAACAATTTAAAACGAGAGATGGATGCAATTGATCATCACGTGTGCAAATAATATACCCGAAGATCAAACGTATGTACAAGTTTAGTGATGGCATTCTTTGCATTTGAATGAAGAAAGAAAAGCTCAACCTGGCCAGGAAAATCAAATAGAAAGTAGTGGTCTGCAATTAAGAAAAGACGGTTTAGTCTAATGCTGGAAAAACTGATATTTGATGAAGTAATACCAAGATCTTTCCACTTTCAAATATCCTTTATATTTAATTAAATTGACTAAGAGAAAAATATTCATCAGCGTCAATGAACATGTTTAAACACCAAGTGAACAAAAGAAAAAGCAAATGCTTCGATACATTGAATAGAAAGTAGTGGCCTCAAATTAAGAAAAGAGAGTTCAGTCTAAATGCTGGAGAAACTGATTATTGATGAAGCAATAACTAGATATTTCCACTTACAAACATCTTTTTATATTTAATTAAATTGACTAGAAACAAGATATTTATTGATGTCAATGAACACGCTTAACCACCAAGAACCTGAAAGAATAAACAAATGCTTGGATACTTCTTATGACAACCAAAGGATCCTCTGTACCTCTAGCATGGTGAAAGAGAATCATAGCCCATGATAGTCAACCATTGCTTTAGTAACATGCAGCCCAACATATTTTTGCTCAGTATAGCATTGACTTATATGATTACTTCATTTCCCCGGGAGAAGTTAAAACAATTTCAGCTTTTTACCAAACCACATAGCTAATTTTGCCAAATACCCAAATCACGTACTCAATATCCATTTTACCCCTTCGTATTTATCCCAATAGATTGCTACAGTATAACAATCGATGGGTTTCTTTTTGTTAAATACACAATTATTTTTAAAGGATCGATTTGGGTTCAAAAAAATCACTGCTCTCAATATATTGTGTCAAATTAATGTTTGAGAGCATATATATAATCATGAGAGCTAGACGAATTCATAAAACTTTGGTTTCATGTCATTCCGAGCTCTTTAGATCGTTTTGGTCGAAATTTGACATAATATATTAAGAGTAGTGATGTTTTGAACACGAATCGAAGTTTTAATCATTTTTTTTTTTAAAAAAGGTTTTAATCGATTATTACAGTGTAGCAATCGATTCAAGTTATTGTTCATGATTACAAAAACAACTTTAATTGATTGCTACATGGTAGCAATCGATTAAAACCCTTTTTCTTTTTAAAAACAATTAAATATTTGATTCTTATTTAAAAAATCAAGCTCTCAGTATATTATGCTAAATTGATGTTTGAGAGCATTGATATAATCAAGAGAACTAGACGAACACATAATACTTTGTTTCATGTTATTCCGATCTCTCTAGGTCCATCATTCGATTTTGGCCCTCAAACATCAATTTGGCATAATATACTGAGAGCATTGATTTTTTTGAACACGAACGTGTCCGAAAAATCTAATTCGTATTAAAAAAATCAATGCACTCAATATATTTGGTCAAATTTATATTTGAGAATGTGGATATTGTAGAAGAGAAAGAGATCATATATTTAACATAATAATAATCCGCTTACATGTAGGTATTTATATACATAAGGAGGAAAAGAGAATCCTATAATTATGGTATGTCTATTAGTTACAGTGAATCACAATCTCTATAATCAAGCTAATCTAAACCAATCATAATCCCTACAATTAAGGGAATCTTCAGAAGTATTCAACACTCCCCCTCAAGCTGAAGCATATATGTCAATTATGTCCCCTCGGGACGGTCTAGTGGTTAGCGCATGAGGTGTTGCCACTATGAGGTCTGGGGTTCAAATCTCGGCAAAGCTGAGATAAAATGTCTCCCTTATGTGTTAGTCACTATTCCAAAGGCTAGTAGCTGCCCGTGATTTACCTCCTCCGTGTTGGCCTTGAGACGGGTTGGCGGGGGCGCTGGGGGCGAGCGTATTCGCCTTTTGCCACCGTATATGCCAATTATATCCAATTTGTCATAAAGTTCTAAGAATCGTTTTTTTCCTAATGCTTTACAACTTGGTTGGATGATGTGAATGGAGTGACAATTTTTTGACTCATTACACACTCATGAATAAAGTGACAATCAACCTTAATATGCTTAGTCCTCTCATGAAAAACTGGGTTACTTGCAATGTGAATAGTTGCTTGGTTATCAAGTACATTGGCAATGGATCATTGTAGGTAAACCCTAATACTTCAAGTAAATTCTTCAGCCATAACATCTCAGTTACAGTGAAAGCCATGGCTTTGTACTCAACTTCGGCAATCGACCTAGCAACAACAATTTGTTTCTTACTTCACCACGTTAATAGATTTCTCCCTACATAAGTGCAATACCCAGAAGTGGATCGTCTGTCGTCTTAGATCCAGCATAATCGTCATTAGAATAAGCTTCGATCTTTAGGTGCCCATTTCTCTTAAATGATAACCTTTTTCCTAGAGATTTCTTAATGTACTTAAGAATCCTGATAGCGGCATCCTAGTAATCCATTCATAAAACGATTGACTATTCTAACTACAAAAGAGATGTCAGGTCTCATTACTGCTAAGTAGATGAGTTTCCTACCAAGCCGTCTATATTTTGTCTTATCCTTAAAGAACTCTCCGGTATCATCCCAAACACTTGAATTGATATCCATAGGCATATCAACCGGCTTCGTTCCAAGCAATCCAATTTCTTTGACTAAATTTGTAGCATACCTCCGTTAGCATAATGAAACTCCATATTTGTTATGAGCAATTTCAATTCCAAAGAAATACTTAGGACGTCCCATACCCCTTGTTACATAGTGTTGCTGCAAATACTTCTTAGTTTTGTCTATCCCACGTATATCATTGCTGGATATTAGGATGTCATCGACATAAACAATAAGAACGATAATCTCATTCGTGCTCTATCGTACAAACACAGAATGATCCGATTTGTACTGTTTAAAGCCAACAACATTGATTATATTACTAAATTTATAAAATCAGGCTCTAGGGCTTTGTTTAAAACCATAAAAAGTCTTTTTAAGTCAACAAACCATAGTAGCATTCTCCCCCTAAGCAACATACCCTAGAGGTTGCTCTATAAACACTGTCTCGTGCAAATCGCCATAAAGAAAGGCATTCTTCACATCTAGCTGATACATTAGCCACGATTGATTGACAGTTAAGGAGAACAGAACTCTAATAGAATTAAGGCGAGTAAGAGAGAACGTCTTAAAGTAATCAACACTATAAGTTTGTATAAATCCTTTGGCTACCAGACAAACTTTGTATCGATCAATAGTATCATCAGCTTTAAATTTTAGAGTAAATATCCAACGACAGGCAATAATATCAAAAAAAGGTAGTGCTTCCATCAACTCCTAAGTACCACGAGAGATTAGGGCAGACATTTCCTCATCCATTGCAGTTCGCCAAGCTGAGAGTTGATAAGCCTTAGAGTAGGAAGTTGGAACTTCGGTAGATGATAGAGAAACAACAAAAGCGCAGAATACACAACCAAGGTAATCAAACGAAATATGATTAGACAAAAGATGAGTAGTGCAAGACCGAATATCTTTACGAAGACCAATAGGCAGATTCATATCAGAGGGGCAAGGAGCATCAGGATCTGTAAGAAGAGGAGGTGAGGGATATGAATATGGTTCTGGTCGAGCATACCTCATGTACATCTGCAATGATTTAGGAAACGGAGCATCTACAGTGGGAGATAGGGATGGTGGGAAAGGTAATGGAAGAGATGCTAATGTATCATGTGACTAAGCTACATGGGGGAAAAGTATGGTTGAGACTCAAAAAAACGTAACATCAGCATTGGCGTAACTGCGTTTTGTCAGTGGGTCAAGACAACGATATCCTTTTTTGTGTGTGAGAATATCCAAGGGATGCATTTAATAGAGCAAGGAGACAATTTATCCAAATCAGGAGTAAAATTATAAACAAAACAAACACAACCAAATATGCGAGGAGAAAAGAGACTTGTTAGGTTAAAGACAAGAGAAGGGGATATCCCCATGTAATACAATAGAAGGCATCCTATTTATGAGAAAGTAAGTTGTGAGTGCAGCATCACCCTACAAAATCTTAGGATCACGCATGTGACAAAGAATAGGACGAATTACGTTTAAAATATGACGGTGTCTACATTCTATTTTGTTGGGATGTGTATGAACAAGAGGATTAAGGAATTAGGCCATGAGAATTACAAAATGTAGACACTGTCTTCAAGTGCATTATCGATACAAAGAATGCGCAAGACAACAAATTATTGAGCTTTTATTTCGTTATAAAACGATATTAACACCTTAGGAACCTCAATCCTATTTTTGAGTAAATATAACCCAGTCATGCGAGAATAAGCACAACAAAAATTATAAAATACTGAAAACCTCCTCTCGACTCAACTCTACTAAGTCCCCAAACATCACAATGAACAAGTTCAAAAGCAAAAGAACTATGTTTATCAATTCTAAAAGGAAAAGAAGTACGATCGTGTTTGCTAAACTCACGGGACTCGCACTGGAAATCAGTAGACGAAATGGGAACTAAACTTTTGAGAGAGGAAGAAGATAGGTGACCTAGACAACAATACCAAGGAGACATAATTGTTGAGAGTGCCCGGAAACTTACAAGTGTAACCGAATCCAGATGGTATAGGCCATCACTCTCATGTCCTCTGCCAATTATCCTCTTCATGTGCAGATCCCAAATAATACAATAGGATGGACAAAAAATACATAATAGTGGTGAGCTTTTGTTAGCTAGCTTATGGATAGTAAACTAATAGAAAATTTAGGTACAAAGAGAACATTATCAAAAGTCATATTTGCAGTGGGCCTAACAACACCTCTTCCCGTAATCGAAGAATAGGTATCATTGGCTAGACGGACTGGGGATAAAGATAAGGAAATAAAAGAGGAAGAGAAAACAGACTTGTTACCAATAATATGAGCAGAGGCACCGAAATCCAGCATCCAAGACTTATCACGAAACACAGCAAACACACTTGGAGACGACGAGTAGTGACAAAGGGAATGCTAGCAGAGGAGCGAAGCAATTTCTTATAATTAGTACAAGAAACGGATACCATATCATCATAACTAACAGTGTCTGGTGATGGAGTCGATAGTTCGGTAGATGCATTATTAGACCAGGCTTACCAAACTTCGTCCACTTCTCGGAGGCATGGTTGGAACGACCACAGTGAACACACGAACGACTACTCCTGCTGGTATAGGCTCCACAACCACGACCGCAACTACTATTACGACCCCGAAAGAATCCACAACTGCAACACAGGGCGTCGGCGTAGAAATCAGCAGCACAGGGCGTCGGTGGCAAAAACGATAGGAAAGGATATCGGTGTTAAAATCGACAGCATAGGACGTTGGCACCAAAATCGACAGAAAAGGACGTCAGCGCCAAAATTGGAAGAAAAGGACGTCAGCATCGAAATCGGCAGAAAAGTACGTCGGTGCCGAAATCGACAACAACAGTAGGAGGCGGCGACAGCAGTAGGAAGCAAACAAGAGGCGGCAGAAAAATTAGTTCAGAGAAGGAGAACCTCGCTCAATAGTATGTAGAAAAGAAAGAGACAATATATTTCACATAACAATAATCCGCTTACATGTAAGTATTTATATACATAAGGAGGGAAAGAGGATCCTATAATTATGTATGTCTATTAATTACAATCAATCACAATCTCTATAATCAAGTTAATTTAAATCAATCATAATCCCTAGAATTAAGGACATCTTCAAAAGTATTCAACGATATAATTAGGAGAACTACAGGAACACATAGAACATGATTTTATGTCATTTTGAGCTCTCTATGTCCATCTACTGATTTTGCCCAAAATCTGTGAAAATCGGCTGATGTACCTAAAGAGCTCGGATTGACATGGAACCAAGTCCTATGTATTCGTCTAATTCTCCTGATTATATGCATGCCCTCAAGCATCAATTTACCCAATATATTGAATGCAATGATTTTTTAACACAAATTAAAATTTTCAAATACATTCGTGTAAAAAAACACTGCTCTCAATATATTATGCCAAATTGATGTTTGAAGACATAGATATAATCAGGAGAACTAGACGAACACATAGAACCTAATTCCATGTCATTCCAAGCTCTAGTTGCATCAACTGGCTTTAACAGATTTCGGGCAAAATCGATAGATGGACCTAGAACTCGGAATGACATGAAATTAAGTTATATGTGTTGCTCTAGTTCTCTTGATTATATCCATGCTCTCGAATATTAATTTGACTCAATATATTGAGTGTAATGATTTTTTTAATATAAATTAAATTTTTCAGACATATTCGTGTCAGACAAAATCGGTAGATGAACATAGAAAGTTGGAATGACATAATCAGGTTCTATGTGTTGCTCTAATTCTCCTAATTATATTCATGCTCTCAAATATTAATTTGACCAAATATAGTGAGTGCAGTGATTTTTGGTAATACAAATTAGATTTTTATTCGTATTAAAAAAATCACTATTCTCAATATATTATGTCAAATTTATGTTTGAGGACATATATATAATTAGGAGAACTAGATAAAGAAACTTGCTAATAGACGTATAGAGCTCGGAATGACATGAAACCAAATCTTGTGTTCGTCTAGTTCTCCTAATTATATATATGCCCTCAAACATCAATTTGACACAATATATTGAGAACAATTAATTTTTGAACATAAATTGATCATTAAAAAAAAATTATATATTTAAAAAAATAACCCAATAGAGTAAAATGAGTATTAGGCATGTGATTTGGTAATTTTGAAAGTAGGGTACATGATTTGGGTATTTGCCAAAGTTAGCTACTTGGTTCCGTAAAAAGCTGAAATAATTTTGTTTATTTTAATAAAATGAAAATTTTGGACAGATAGAAATTGTAGATGGCTGAACAAGGTTAGACAAGAAAAAAAGAACATCAGGAGATGACTAAAACCCAAACGAGCTAAAAAGGAGACATTGTTAAAGAAAGTCTAATCTGATATGATGGCATTTTACACTATTTAGAACACGACAGACTCATAAAATTTACTTGAATAATAAAGAAGAGAAACATAAAAAATACACCAAAGTTCCTTCCTAAGAAAATCCAAGATAGTCGCATTTCAGTATGCCAGCTTAAAAGATAGGGCAATATTCTTATTTTAGTTTCTGTATACAATCAACCAGCCATTATCAGTGTCCATAATAGCTAAGTATCTTCCTTGATCTACCTTGTTTGAAACATAGACACTAATTATTGGTGCAGTTAGCATCAATGGTCAAATTTAAGTTTTGATGAATGACAATTGGATTAAAATTAGATATTGTGTCATCTAACGTTGTTACCAAGTGTGCAGGACTTGGCGGGTCTAGAGAACCTAATACTAGGCTACAATCCAACTAGGTATGTTAGACCTAATAGCTTATGGGAAGTCTAGGATAGGTGAGTGACTTGATCGTTAGCAGGAAGTCCAGTTGGGTCTGTAGGACCTGACAGCTAGCCGAAGTTTAGTTAGATCAGGAAGACCTGGTGGGTCAAAGGAGAATCAAGCGATTCTACATAGTAAGTGAGGTAAGTAACTAGAGGAAAGTGATCTAGTGGGACGAGTCCCAATTAGGGACTTTAGGCGTTGGTCCAGCTTAGCTCCATTTTGGAAGGCTAAGCTGACACCATGAGAGACGGAATCTAATTAATAATCTTATTGAATTGCACTAACTCTGTTTTACAAGTTAAATACTGTTAGACTAACATGTTTTTGCAGGAGCAAAAACAAAGTAAAGCCTCCGATGAACAGCGTTCGAGGCGCCTCGAGAGGGTTAAGGAGGCGCCTTGGAGTGGCGCGAAGGCACCCTAGATCCAGTGAAGGCACCCTCGCGTGGATGAACTTTGAGGATAAAATTCTCGTGGTGGGGAGGAGCCCTAGAGTACGCTGGAGGCGCCTTAGAGTGCATTTGCAAGCGCATCGGAGCGCCTGGAACTGGAAGGCACCCTCGAGTGGATAGAAGTCGCAATCCACGTGACTTATCGCGACCAAAGCTTAAGGGATCAGATTTACAGCGGGAGGCGCCTCGTATGAGGTTGGAAGCACCCTCAATGCTCAATAAAAGAGATGTTCGACCTGCAGAAGAGACACAACTCATACACAAGCTTTTATGACTATTCTATGATCTCGCATTGCTGCCGCATTCAAGCTTCAACGATGCAAGAATGACATGACGCCACTACGTGCTCAAACGAGCCTAGACTTTGGTAATGTGTAGTTCTTGCATAATTTTTCTATCGTTTTTTTCTTGTATATTAAATTCTAAGATTGGCAGTTTTGTTACCAACCCAATTTTTGTAAAGAAGCAATTTCATAGTGAATTACGCATCAGAAAGGTCCAAAGGACCTGGATCTTGGAGTAAGAGTCGACGAAGACTCCACCAAGTAAAAACCGACCTTGTGTTCTTTCACTTGTTTTTATCGTTTCTATTTTCCGCTACACTTTATTTAAAGTCTTAAAAAGACTATTAAAAAAAAACACACGTGATTCACCACCATCTCACGTGCGTATCGATCCTACACTAATAGCTATTAGTCCAATAAATAAACCCTAATTTTCATAGAATCATGCTCCTCAACTGACTTCAATTTCCAAACCTAAAGGCAGACAGAAAGTAGATATCATTTCCCTAAACCCTAAACTAATGTTCTTTTTCCTAAACCATGTTTCTATATATCAACTATAGAGATGACAATTGAAGTCAAGATATCATAAAAGTCATGTTATTTGTGATTCATAAATCATTTAGATAACACGAACTTGCTATATTTATCGGTGACAAGATAACCTGTCGAATGCATTTAATATCTGATATCATCCCTCTAGACCAAAGTATTATATAATGACCATCAACCAATTCATCTTAATAAGTACATATTAAATAGTGTTGTGAGAAGCAAAGAAAGAATTTATAGTCTTACATTGAGCTTTATTTCTATACTAATTTTTCTTAGCTAAATATAACAACCACAATCATAAGACAAGGAATTATCAGCAGATCATGTAGGTTGAACATGCACAACCAAAACATTTGTGTACTATAAAGGGGTAGAAATGTTTTATGACTTGTACACAACTACGCTCATGTGCATCCATAAAATGTGTATCTAGTCAGATTGAAATCTCCCCCACCCTCCTTTAAAAATAAACAATAGAAGAGGGGTCACTCATTTTATATTTTTAGATTTCATGTTATCTAACTCCTACCTCATGTAAGATGATTTCACTTTATATAACTTAGATGTGGAGCAGTATATTTTCAACGAGTCTTCCAGACTCAAACTCAAGCATTCATGAACTTCTAGTTGGAATCAAGTTTCACTACTTGAGAGCCTAGTTGGCCTTTTTAAACTCAAGCATAAACACAAATGATATTAGTCTGAACTGAAATTATTTAGCTACATAAAGAAGTTGAATGCAAACTTTAGAATTCTCAAGCTTGAATCCACTAGCAAAACCAAGTTTGAGCTTGAAATCAATCTCCAAATTTATATACCAAACTAAGCCTGTGGCAAAGTTCAGTCCATCTCGACCCTTTTACATACTTGCTTCTAATACCATTGCGGTGTTTCACTTACATAGTATGGTTCATCAATTATGCAAACAGGAAATATGCTAGTCTAAAAGGTATGGATACTTTTGGATATCCATTTTAACAATTTCTTGAACAGGTATTTTTGGACACCATGACAGGCATGGGATGGATTGGAATTTTATGGCTATGGGTAGTTGGTACTCGAATAAATTTATTAATATTATATAAAAATAAATGTTATTAGAATCACTAATTTCTTATTTTTCTTCTTTCATGCACAAACAAGTTGGATGCTAGGTGATACTTATGATACATTACCCATTTAATCGGGTATGGATACCCAAGTTCATTATATGGAATGGGCATGGATTTGCATAGATAGAATAATTGATAACTTCGTAAACAAATTTCGGAATTTTTGTGCTCACCATCAAGAAAAGGTTTCAGCTTGGACTCTAACCAATCAATGTTCTTCTCCAAGTAATCCATGCAGTAGACAAGGCCTAAAGGCACATCAAAAATAGTTTTAAAAAAAAAATAGTATCTACATACAATTGTTGCAAAAGTGTGTAAAGGAGTTGTTTCACTGATCTTACCTCCATTTGGACCAAGAGAATGCTCCGACATTACATCACTAAGTTTTATTAGATCATCAATATTCACGGCACATTCATATCTGTTTTAACTAGTCAAAAGAAAACATTCAAGCCACAGAACTTGCAATGCTGATGTAAATAAGTAGAATAAGATTGAATTCAAAGGATACGGTAACAAATCATTTGCAGGATCCAAATTGACAACAACCACTTTTCTGCAAGCCAAAGGTTACTTTTCTTAATAGCTCAAGGTAGAGTAACTCACAATCCTATAAAGGAATGAATAACATAAACCGTGTGCAAACCAAGCAAGATCTCAAGATATTCGAAGCAAATTAATGCAGCTTGAAGAAGCAGGCTAAACTATGGGGTGGAAAGAAACGTTTCTCGACGACAAACACCACCCAAAATCATGATTTTACCACGAAAAAAGAAAATGATTCATGCATACCTGCCAATAAGTTTGAGAAATTGAGACATGCCATTGCAGTAGGTGGTCTTTCCAGACCCTGGAGGTCCGATCACAACTTGCCCAAAACCCATCTTATATCCCCGCTTTTTGGCTTCGGATCTAATCCCAACCAGTGCAACGAAGGCTAATTGGCAAAGACGATCCGACCGACAAAAGGGGGAACTGGCCGCGATCCCACGAGGTTCGCCGGTCGAATTGGAATGGTGACTCGGCGAAGATAAAACGGGTGCGTGTGAAACTCAACTATGTCTGTGATGCTGACGACGGAGTATTGGCGAATCCCGACGCGGGTGCGGACTCGACCAGGAGATCCGGCGAAGGGGCGGTAGCACGCCGGCGGAGAGCCGTCAAAGGAAGCGGAAGCCGGCCAGGCGCTACGAGACTCGCCAGTTGGAGCAGCTCTGTGGTCTACAAGCGAAGAGAACAATCGCGGCTCTGCTCGACGGGTGAGGAGCGTTCGCTAGCGCCGCCGCTGGCCTGCAGGAGAACCGAAGTTAAACCTCCCCCTCTTCTACTATATTTATTAGAAAATATCTTATATTAATTACATAATAACTTTTTTTAAATTTTATTCATTAAATTTCATTTTATATATATCTTTAAAATAATGATAAGTATTTTTTAAATTTTTTTTAATTGGCCAGTGTAGAAAATTTCAGATCAGCCCATCATTTTTAACTTAATCGTGAGAAATTATGCATTAATTTATCAAAATTAAGATTTAATCTTTAATATTTAAAATTTTGAGAAGGTGGTCACGGTACAATTTTAAACTTTACTAAAAAAAAATAATAAAAATAATTTTTTATCGAAGTGGACCTCTTTGGCCCGTTTTAAGTTGGAGGTATTAACCCAATTCCTCAAGTAGAAGCTTTTGTTTTGGCAATACACACAGAAAAGTGTCTGCATCTACACCTCAATTTATGGAATTTTAGAGGCGGATATTATTTAGTTCAATGCTATAATTCTATAAAATGTATCCACAATGACTAAGACTATTTCTTCCAAGTGGCTAGGGATATTTCTTCAGAATATTGTGAGACAGTTCGGTCCATATTCGGTGCGGGCATTAGAACATTGAGAGGACCTTTCCCTAGTACAAGAGGACCGGAAAGGACGCACCTTTGGTATACCAGTTATCGTATCCACGGTAAACGCTGGGTAGCCAAGTGCAGAGCGGATAACTGCTGAAAGCATCTAAGTAGCAAAGTATTTATTAACTCCACTTTCATATAACTCTTCACATATCTTACTATTCAAATATTTCAAATCTCACAATAAAATATTTCACCAATCAAATATTTATGAGTCTCACCCATCAAATACATATTCTCAAATATCTTCAATTTCATAATCAAATATCTCACCAACTATAATTTTTATCTATTTCTTTCTAAATTTTTAATAGACAATGAATATGAAATTTATGAAAATACATAAAAAGAACCATATATATATATATATATATATATATATACGGGCACAAATTTATAAAAATTTATGTCCTGTGATTTCTAATCACTTCACAAATAGATATTTGAGAAGGAGAGATATTTAATATTCTCTCCAACTATCACCGAGATGCTCTAACTTAATTTAACTTTTACTATATTACTCTTATTTAATTATTTTAATAGAATAATATAATTTAGGATTTAAGAAAATCTATTTAAATTATCCTTGGTATGACAATTGTCGTATTTGTCGCTGGCAATAGAAAATCTCTTCATCCACATTGTTTCAGTCTCAGGACTGCTCTAAATCTTCGGCAATAGCTCCACAATTGTATGTAACTGTGAAAGTGTGTGTTAACTAGTGTCTTCTATGTTGGTAAATCATCCGATCGTGAGACTATTTTTTGAATTACTATTAAAAATTAAAGAATTCTTAGATGTATCTTGACAAGTTATTTAAATGGAGCGACATGAATCTTAGGGGGCGTTTAGTTCGTTCCTAGGAATAGGAATCGAAATGGGAATCATTGTATTGTGGAATGGGAATCACTCTTAAAAACAATGTTTGGTTAGTTGCATATTTTCTATCGGAATAAATTAAAATTTTCTTTTTTACCCTTAAAGGAAAATAAGAGAAAAAATTAGATGTGAGA
>JBBMJZ010282368.1:0-18261 GCA_037833815.1 Zingiber zerumbet
GAAATTAAATATTAACTTTCCTTAAAAGGCTTTGTCTAGTCGGTGGTGGTTGCTCCCATATCCAAGAAGGCCAAGTGTCTCGCCATGCAGTATTGGAAGCCAATTTTAGAAATAGATATTTAATCAACTTCGTGACCTAGGTGATTTGGATCGAAAGTGTTAAGTTCTGCAGGAGATCCAAATCTAAACCTAAAAGAACATATAAATTAAACTTAGGATCAAACGTGTTAAGTTCCGTAGGTGATCCAAGTTTAATTTAAAAGAACACATTGTAGCTAGGAAAGGTTCAGACCTTGTACAAAATTTTTGTACAGTGGAACTGTTAGGTTTTTCGAGTAGCAACCAACAGAAGGAACGTCCGAAGCAAAATTCATGAGATGGGGCATGCTCTGGAACCAAATCAGCAACCTCCGAATGGTAGAAGGCGAATCGGTTGCTCATCTACACGGAAGAATCAACGAGCTAATCACTGGATTAACAAATCTCAGAGAAATGGTAACTAATTGGGACACACAAAGGTATACTTTAAATGCATTCCGAAGAACACCGGAATGGACATCTATAGTAGACTCCTACTATATCTCCAAAAATATTGAGGTAAGTACATTAGAAAATCTTTTTTCCACTTTCAAATTACACTAATCTTGGTGTGTAGGACAAAGGAAGGGACCAAGTCAAACCTAGCACTACAAACCCAGAAGAGTGGACCAGAATTAGACTTTAAAGCATCCATCGACGCAGATGAAGCAACATTATTGGTAAGGAAATTTAATAGATTTATTAAATCTAATAAATTCAAATAACAGACTAAAAAGGAAATTCAGAGCAAAAGGAAGATTCGATGCTACAATTGCAAAGAAGAATGACACATCAAGGACGACTACCCCAAACTGAAAAAGGAGAAATACAAGGGCAAAAGACCAACAAGATCGAAGCTCAAGAATTTAAAGGCACAATGGGATGAATCTTCGTCCTCCGAGTCTGAGATTGAGGCCTACGCCAGATTAGCCCTACTTGCCGACCACAAAGAAGAAGATGAAAGTAGTTCAGAGATGAACATTGATGAAGAGGGAGGATCTTTAGAAGAAAGCTGCGATGAAAGGGGGTATCAGAACACGAGGTAAGTAAGGTATGCGCTTTACCTCTTGAAAAGTCATTTCAATTCATTAAAGTACTCTCCAAGGATTTAGTAAAATTATAAAGAAAAATGCTAAGATAAAACTAACCTTAGCTAATTCATGTCCCATAATAATGTATGATAGTCTAAGAATAGAAAATGATAAATTGAAAGCATAAATAGAAAAAGTAGAAAATGGCTATGCATGTTTAAATTCGAATAGTTGTCGAAAATCAAAATCTATAGATTATAGTAGAATCAACAGGTACCTCGCTAATTGCAACATCGCCCTTTGGTTCGTCTGATTGGTCGACCGGCTGTAAGCCACGACTCTCCATCTCAGCAACGCTCGTAGCATTAATTGCTGGTCAACGAGCCTACTTTTTCCACTCAGTCATGCCCTCAGCATGATTTGAACTACAAGAAAGGAAGAGAAATAAGTTAGATTCAAAGATGAGGAGAACAAAAAACATACCTAGGGAAAGGGACAGCCGCATGCGGATCAAGCTTAACCCGAACACATATAGGATACTCTCTAATAGTAGTCGATGGATATGATACTTCTGACCGGCCAGACTGGAGGCTGCTTGGAGGTAGTCCGACCGGCTTCGATATCTCCTGAGTGACGGAGGCTTCATCACTTCCAACTGCCAATCGGTCTGGAAGTCGGGCCGAGCAGGAAAACGAACAAAAAAGTAATGCTCTCTCCAATGCTTATTGGAGGACGACATCTTGTGAAAAAAGATAGCGCCCGCTTGGGCTTGAAAGAGAAAGGTCTCCAGCTCGGACAACTTAGGATAGTAAAGTAATGGAACATCCTAGGTACTAAAGGGATGTCGTGCAGATGGAATAACATGACCACCCCGCACAGCAACCTAAAGGAGTTGAGTACTAGTTGGTGCAGGGAGATATGAAAATATTTACACACAGCGGAGAAGAAAGGAAGAACGGAAAAACGGAGACCGGCATAGAATTGGTCCTTAAAGAAAGGCAGGAAGCCTTCGGGAGGCAAATGGAGTTGGTCATAAGCGGAAGGGATGTCGATTTGATAATCGGAGAGGAAACGATATGTAAGTTTCATCTGGTCAATTTCATCACCGTTGAACTTAGACTCAATCAAAGTATACCATAATCCAGGGACACACACAGGAGGCTGAAGAGATGCTGCCATAGAAAATCGAAAGGAAAGAAGATCAACGACACAACAAGAGAAGGAAAAAGATAGCTTACTGAGAAATATCATCAACGATGAAGAGGAAGAAAGGAAGCGGCAGAGCACGTACGTGAAGGAGAAAGGTGATGAAGTAGGGGAATGATGATGAGTAAGGGCTTATAAACCCAGTGGACGGTCGTTCCTAGTCGTCGGATCGAGGGTTACAAAAAATAAAGTCGAGATCTAGCTGTGGAATTTGAAATGGTGCTGTCACATCAACCACAGATATCTGCCTCTCACATCAAGTGTGCGGTGGCAGAGATCGGGACATGTGGCGGCTAGCGACAAGGGTGCATTAATGAGGTTTAATTCAAGGACATGAGCAACAGGCTCGGCAATAATGACCAAAGGATTTGCACAGTCTTCCAGAAAAGGGGATGACGTCAACAAGCATTAAAAAGCATTCGTCTGAGGAAGCAGCAAGAAGTGGAAAATTCGCTAAATGTCGTTGCCAATCATCCCGACCGGCACAGATCTCAGACTAGGTGATAGCTGAGCGGCGACTCTAAACCCATGTCGGTAATTAATTAGCCAAGGGGCCACTCTAAACCGAGGTGCGTAAATAATAGCTGAGTGGTGACTCTAAACCCAGGTCGGTAATTAATTAGCCGAACGGAGCTCTAAACCCAGGTGTGTAATTAATCACTGAGCGACACCTCTAAACCCATGGGAGAAAACAACTTCAATGTTCATCGTAGCTGAGTTGCGGCTCTAAGCTCATATTAGTAAGATAAAGTAGAACGACGACTATGAAAATAATATGAGCTGATTGGCAACTGTAGAATGGAGAACACTCGATCAAGGCAAGGACACTAAAGACATTGCTCGTCTAGTTAGTCGGACTTACAACTTTCTTCGACTAGACTTGAGGGGAAGACTTGTGTGATGCGGTGATAAGGAGGGCCCACCAAGTGTGAGTCAAGGGTGGAGGTAGCAGCTGACGTGGAGGTCAAAGTCAAGGTGGTCAACGCTAGGAAACCAACAGGCTCACCAAAAGTGGACCAAGCGGAGGTCGACTTCAACTGCCGATCGGGCTTGAAGGGTCCAGTCAGCCAGGAAGCTCATCAAAGTAGATCGCTCACTCGGACGGGGTCATATAGAAAGAACATAAGATGACATACAACTGACTGAGTGGGTGCAGGCCGACTGGAGCTCGTGTCCTGTCGGGTAATAAATAATCTGTTAAACCAAGGTACTACGAAGAAAGCAGCTGAAACCGACCGGATGGAGGGTCCCGACCGAGCAGCTATCCCGCTCGGCCACACAATGGGCCCCTCCCATATCTCTTGATATCCTTCTGGAAGGTAATGTCACTGACAATAGAGCATGGTCAACAAGCAAATCATACGACGGAAACTTCTACTGTCATGTTAGGGATTGACACACCCTGTTAAAGTATGGTGTCAAAAGACACTTTTCTAATATGTCCTTTCATAATATGGTTTGGGGAACGTGCCCTGACTTGAGAAGCGCTCACGTCGCCTACTGTAGTACTATATAAAGGGAGTTCATGTACCGACGGAGGTATGTGACATCTATTATTTGTGTCTGTGCTTTCACTGTTGCTCCGCCATCTTTCTATTATTCTGGTGACTGACTTGAGCGTCAGAGGACCAACGCCGGGGACCCCTTCCCTGACCCAACACTAACGTTCTGTGTATTGTAGATCAAAATAGGGTCTTTGTGAGATCAGAACAGAGTCTTCACAGAGTTAACAGAGAAGTCACACTTCGAGCTAACCTTTTCACTATGTTCAAATGGATCTGTAAACATCCATTTAATTCAATGAGTATTTACTTTAAAATATATACAAGAAATTTTATTTAATTTATCAAATAGATTGATTTTTATTTATGAAATTTAAAAACCTATAAAATAAATGAATATTTTGCCTTTGATTTTTTAAATCACTTTAGACAATCTCATTCCTTGAATTAAGCTAGCTAAAAAATTTATTTACTTGGTCACTTTTTTTTTTAAAAAAAATGCTCATGTAATTTTGTAAAAAATAAAAAAGCGATCACTTTTGTAAAAGAGCATTTCCTTTTATAAAATCTCATAATAATATTCAACGTATTTTTATTATTTTTTTTAAAATAACATTGTTATAATAATTACAAATTACTATTATATAAAGTAAAATATTAAATCATGATCACAATTGTTATAATCATACACTGTTATCATTTTTTAGTGTTTTGATAAATACTTACTAGGAGGAATAAAATAATAATAATAATAATAATAATAATAATAATAATAATAATAATAATAATTATAATTATTATTATTATTATTATTATTATTATTATTATAACATTATATTTTACTGAACCTCATAATGAAATTTCTATATTATCTATTTTACATACCTAACTTTCCTAATTTCAAAAACACATGACATATTCGTCTTATACCCTTGTTTTTTCACAAAATATTTATGTAGGTTTACATACGTGCGTCTTTAAATTTGTGCTCTATTCATTCAAAAATTCACTACCATCCATTTATACTATTCAATTTAGATTTGAGATAATTAATATATTAAAGAAATTTACGGAAGTATATTAATTTTTATTTAAAATGATTCATAGTTGTTTAAGTTTATTAATTAATTTTAGATAAAACTGATTGATGAATTTATAATATTTAAAAATTTAAAATTTTAAAAATTCTAGAAATCCATTGACGGTATTGATTGTTAAGACATTCCGGTGAATTAGGGGGGTGATTAGTTTCAATCGCTTCTTCAATGATGAGTTACAATGACAAGACTCGAAGATCCTAACACTCGGATTTACTTAGTATTCACCTCAACGAGGTGACTAATCTAAGGATCTACACAGAGTACACACTACACTATGAAAGTACTCCTTATTGGAAACACTTCGGAGGTGGAGAAATCCCGTACAAGCTCTCAACAAAAAAATACGATAAAGAAATGAATGAACAGTATAATGAACACCTTGCTTGATCTCTTGTAGCTTGTACATGCCTATCCCCAGGGCGTAGCACAGCTGGGGGTGCATGGTTTCGTAGCCGAGAGGTCCAAGGTTCGATCCTCAGGGTGTCATTGCCTGGGGTTAGCGTCCCGGCCATGCGCTTTCAGCTGTGTACCTGCATTTACCTCCCTCCATATCCGTGGGACCGACACTAGGGGGGTCGCTGATGTGGCGGTTCCACATTTTTTTTTTAGCTTGTGCATGCCTCTTGTAGACTCAAAAATGCAACACTTTGCCTTGAATCTTCCAAGAACAAGCCGTGAAGAGAGGAGAAGAAGAGTTGCAATTGAATCTCGCTAAATGCCTTTATATGTCGTGATCTAGGGTTCCTAATAAATTAACCTTACTCTCAATCAATTGTCACGTCAGATTCGAGTGATCCCAGCAGTCCAAACCTTGCAACAACTCTTTTTCACGTCTTTTAATTGATTATCTAATCGATTAAGCGCTTCTTGATCGATTACCCAATCGATCAAGAATGCTTTTGTGCTCTCGCGAAAACTCCTCTCAATCGATTACTCGGCTTCAATTGCTCACCTTATTGATTCAGAAGTCTACTATTCACTTTGCGAACTTCTCTCAATCAATTGAGCACTTTCCCAATCGATTCAGCATAAAAAATATTGTGTTTTACGAAATTCCCCTTCAATTTGTTACCTAATCGATTGACTTCACGGTGAATCAATCACCTAATCGATTCACCACATGGGCATCACGCAGAGATGCGCTTAATCAATCAGTGATGAAGCTCTCAATCGGTCACTTGATCGATTTCCTAACTCTAACTTGCTTAACCCAAGTCTAAGGTTCCCTTACCTAATCTTCCGTCAACCATGACCTGTTGGAACTTCTCGACCAAGTGTTAGATTAACCTTTTGACCCACTTGGACTTTGCCAACTTCTCGTTGGACTTCCGATCACCAAGTGCAGTTCTCTTTGACCCACTTGGATTTCCTATTGCCTAACCATAGTTAGGACTTAACATTGCCAACGTGCGACCTCCTTGATCCAGTTGAACTTTCCTTTACCTAACCGCAGTTAGGACATTCTTTTGCCAACATGCAATCCTCCTTGATCCACTTGGACTTGCTTGTCTAATCGCAGTTAGGACTTTCCTTGCCAACGTGCGGTCTTCCTTGACCCACTTGGATTTTCCTTTACCTAACTATAGTTAGGACTTCCCTTGCCAAAGTGTGACCTCCATGACCCCACTTGGATTTTCTTTTGCCTAACCGTAGTTAGGATTTTCCTTGCTAGCATACGGTTCTCCTTGACACACTTAGACTTTTCTTACCAACATGCAGTCCTTCCTGACCCACTTGGACTTTCCTTTGCTAACGTACGGTCCTCCTTGATCCACTTGAACTTTCTTTTGCCTAACAGCAGTTAGAACTTTTCTTTGCCAGCGTGTGACACTCCTTGATCAACTTGGACTTTCCCTTTACCTAACCCTAGAGTCAAGACTTGCCTTGCCTAACCTCCGAGTTAGTACTTTACTATTGCCTAACCCCTAGTTAGGACTTTACCAGTCAAATATCGGTCCTCCATAACTTACTTGACTTCTCTTTCATATGTCCCACAACATATTGTCCGAACATGTTGTCCACAATATATTGTCTAAATATCAAACTCAAGCTTGACTCTGCTCAAGCTTAGTCAAACTGGTTAATCTTGAGCCTGAGAATGATTGTACCAATAATCTTCCAACAATCTCTCCCTTTTTTATGTTTGATAATATGTTTAAGTTAGGCTAACCCATATTAGCCCAACTCCAACTTCATCCCATTCTCGAAGCATGAACGTGGGTTTCTAACTTAAACCCCATATTTTCTTCATCTTTGACACACATTAAAAGATTTTCCCCTTAAGAGTCAATTTTGTCAAAGAAAATGCGATGAAAGTCTCATGCCTTTCATTATATCCTATACTCACCCTTGAACATATATCACATGCTCAATATTGAGCCTATATCATATGCTCACCCTTGAGCATATATTGTATGCTCACCCTTTAACATATGTTATATGCTCACCCTTAAGCATATATTGTATGCTCATCCTAGAGCACCCATCTATCACAATAAAGATTTTCAATCTTCCATTGTTTTCAATGCTCATCCTCGAGGATTCATAACAATGAAGGTTCTTAACCTGCCATTATTTCCTTATCCCATAAATAAAGTTAAAACATGTTTTTAAGGAAGAATTCCCCCTCAAAATATGTTCCAAATTTCTATCATTGCACCAACAATGACTTGGAGTTTCTAAACCTTTAGGAAACCCAAAATTTAAAGTTTTAAGGTTCAAAATTCTACTTTGAAGCTAAATCTCCTCCTAAACTTTAAGTTAGTCTTATTTAACAATTCTTTTCTTGTTATCATCAAGAAATATTCTTGAATACTTATAAATACATTTCTTAGGGTTAGGGATACTTAATACGACTAAATGAGGTTGAATAGACTAAAATTAGACCATTTCAGTTAAAATCAGTCTTTTCAATCGATTGAAGTTGAGTTTTAATCGATTAAAGCCACCCTAATCAATCAGCTGATCAATTCAAGGGGTGCTTAATCGATCACTTGATAAATTTTGCGAGCTTTTGTGCTCGCGGAAATGACCTTTAATCGATTGACCAATTGATTCACGCTTGGTAAATTATTTGCTTGATCGATTGACATTTTTGAAGTTTTTTATCTCATTTTCCACCAAAATTCAGAAACCCCTAAATTATTCTATGATTATCAAAAAATTACAAAATTTTAATATACATTATTTATGTCATATACTATCAGGAAAAAATTATTTTCTATGAAAATAGCCTCCATTTTTAAAGATTGACATAAAATTGGAAAACATTGAAAAAATTCAATATTTCACTCTATTTTGTATCTAACTAATCAATGGTGATTCCTATCAAAAGATAAACTTCACCAAAGTTTTCAAAATGGTTTTGAAATGTTTTTCAAAATAAATTTTCAACCATATTCTTTAAGCTAAATGCACATGACTTGTACACTAGCTTTCCTAATGATTGTACTTATTATAATTTATTGTTAAGATAAAATTTAAACTTAAAAAGATGCACTAAATTAGCACCTTGAGTTTTGTTCATGCTCCTAACATCTCACTTGTATTTAATGTGTCTCAAAAACACATACAAGTCAAGCATATGGTTCTTGTGAGATGTATAATAGGTTTTCCCTAAAACTAAGGAATCATGAATATCTATCTAAGTATTTAAACTTTGATCATCTAACCTAGGATATCAATTGATGTCATTGTCTTTAATTATAATGAATTTAACATAATGTCTAAAAATGATTATGACATACATCAAATATATATTTTTCAAAAGAAAAAATAAATAAATAATGGTGTATGTATAACATAACATATGATATTTTCATAAACTTATATGAATATTAAATATGATGTCATGACATATGATGAGCACAAAATCATGAAAATTTTATTATAAAGGAAATATCTAGATTATCTTTTTAAGTATTACTAACTAATCGCTAAATTTAAGAATAAACCTAAGTTGCCCTATCTTCCAAAGAAATTGTCAAAATCCCAACTTGACATTTATTTAACTTCTAACATAATTGTGCCAATTTATCTAAGCCTAAATCTTTAAATTTTGGCACATTTTACTCTTCCAAAGAGTAAACATTAATCCTTCATTTTCAAGGTGTAGTAATACCTTGAAAATATCTAAAAGTGTCAACTTCATCAAGGTTGGGTTAACTACCTTTCTAATTAGAGTCGACACTTTCTAAACCTATCTAGAGTGTAGAGAACACATTCTTAAAAATCTAAAATTTATTGGTGCTCTTTGGGTGATATAGGTACTCATTAGGGATAATTTTCCTTAATACCTTCCTAATGACCTTTCTAGGCTTCTTAGAAGCCTTGGTCACACTAGACTCGTAACGATCAACTCTAGGGATAACTTTCTTTCATACCTTCCTAATGACATTTATAGGCTTATTAGAAGCCTTGGTTACACTAGACTCCTAAAGGTCAACTTTAGAGATAACTTCCCTTAATACCTTCCTAGGCTTCTTAGAAGCCTTAATACACTAGACTCCTCACGGTCAACTCTAGGGATAACTTCCCTTGTGACTTTCTTAGTGACTTTCTTAGGCTTTTTAGAAGGCTTAGTCACACTAGTCTTTTCAAGGTTACTTCTAGGGATAACTTTCCTTGTTACCTTGACTTGACTCTTAGACCTAGGGTTAGTTCCATAGTTATATGAAACTCTATGATATAAGGGCACATTCTCTTTGGCTTTTGGTTTGTAACCCAAACCTTTCTTGTTATTGAATGATTCTTCCCTATCTACCCTTCAATCTTCTTTATTTGACCCTTTAAATACATTTTCCATTCTTTTAAGGGTCATTTTCAATTTATCAAGTTTTAACCTCAAGACTTGATTTTCTCTCCTTAAATCCTTAAATTTAGATTTTCTTGAGTATTTTTATTTTTAGGCATATACCTAAAATCCTTAGAGTTCTTGTCTAAATTGTTATCTACCTTCTTAACCTTAGGAGAGGTAGTCTTAGTATGAAATGATTTATAATTGAATCTAGGATTTTTCATATTTTCTATTTCATGATAAATAGCATTAAAATGATAAAAATTTAGATTTATCATTATCTTTATCATGACATAAAGAAATATCATTAACTAATGATACCTTAGTGTTATTCTTGGAAGCTCCCCCTCGATTTGAGCTTCCTCCTTTCTTCTTAGTCGGATCTCTTCCCCTTGAACATTAGTTCCGGTAATATCCCTTTTGATTGCAAGAAAACCACATAATATGTTTCTTGCCTTTGCATACCACGGGGCCGACCTCCTTTGCCTTCTCTTTCATCTTCAGAGCCATTTGAGTCTTCTTATTCTCCAATTTAGGACACTAGCTATTGCAGTGTCCTTTTTCTCTATATTCAAAATAAATAATATGATCTTTATTTTTAATGCATAATATATATATACCTTTACAATTTGTGCTTGTAGAGATAACATTTTCTTCTTCCTCATTGACTTTGGATGATGATGATGATGCTTCTTTTTATTCTGACGTCAATGGTCTATGCTCTCCCTCAATTCTTGAGGTGGATACCTCTTCAAATTCCTCCTCAGATGTTGAATATCTTTCAACCTCTGAATCCTCATGCATATAAAATAATGAGTTTCCCTCTTTGCTTTCGTTGTTGCGTTCCATTGGGGATGGGTATTCATGAAACTTTGTCAATTTACTCCATAGCTCTTTGACATCTTGATATTCCCCAATTTTGCACAAGGTGGTGTTTGACACTAAATTAACCAATAATTTGGTTACCTTCTCATTGATCTCGCATCTCTTGACTTGCTCCTCGATCCATCTCTTCTTCTTAAGGATCTTCCCTTTTCCATCAATTGGAGTTTGAAATCCCTCCATTAGAGCAAACAATTAGTCTATCTCCATCATGAGAAAATTTTCAACTTTTGATTTCCAAAGGTCAAAGCTTCCAATTCCGAACGGTGGAGGTGCTTGGATATCATATCCGATTTGTCTTTAAATTTCATCTTTGAACTTGAGCTCCTTGACTATGAATCTTTTAACTTTGAAATTAGGGCTTCAAGCTTCAATGTCTTCTTCTTCCTCTAGCTCGTTGCTCTCTTGGCCATTAGTCCAATAAAGAGTGATTTCACTTTGATACCACTTGTTAGGACACACCGACGAGCTAGAGGGGGTGATTAGCTTTAATCGCTTCTTTAATGATGAGTTACAGCGAAAAACACTCGAAGCAATGCTAACACCCAATTTACTTGGTATCCACCTCAACGAGGTGACTAATCCAAGGATTCACATAGAGTACACAATCCACTACGAAAATACTCCTCAAAAATACTCCAGAGGTAGAGAAACCTCGTACAAGCTCTCAACAAGAAAATACAATAAGGAAATGAATGAACAGAATAATGAACACCTTGCTTGATCTCTTGTAACTTGTAGATGTCTCTTGTAGACTCAGAAATACAGCAACACTTTGCCTTGAATCTTCCAAGAACAGGCGGTGAAGAGTGGAGAAGAAGAGTTGTGTTTGAATCTCACTAAATGTCTTTATATGTCGCGATTTAGGGTTCATAATCAATTAAACTTACCCCAAATCGATTGCCACGTTAGATTCGAGTGATCCTAGTAGTCCAAACCTTCGAAGGACTATTTTTTTGCTTTTTCCAATCGATTACCTGATTGGTTAAGCTCTTCTTGATCGATTATCCAATATATCAAGAATGCCTTTGCGCTCTCGTGAAAACTCTTCTCAATCGATTACTCGGCTTCAATCAATCACCTGATCAATTCAGAAGCCTACTATTTGCTTCATGAACTTCTCTCAATCGATTAAGCACTTTCCTAATCGATTAAGCACAGAAAATACTGTGCTTCGTGAAATTCCTCTTCAATCGATTACCTAATCGATTGACTTCAGGGTGAATCGATCACCTGATTGATTCATCATGCACGCGTTGCGTAGAGATGCACTTGATGCAAGTCTCAATCGATTACCCAATTCTAACTTGCTTAACCTAAGTCTAAGGCTTCCTTGCCTAATCTCCAGTCAACCGTGACCTGTTAGAACTTCTCCACCAAGTGTCCAGTCAACCTTTTGACCCACTTGAACTTTGCCAACTTTATGTTGGACTTCCGATCACCAAGTGTGGTCCTCCTTGACCAACTTGGATTTTTCTCTTGCCTAACCACAGTTAGGACTTAACCTTGCCAAAATACGGTCCCCCTTGACCTACTTGGACTTTTCTTTGCCTAACCACAGTTAGGGCTTCCTTTGTCAACGTGTGATCCTCCTTGATCCAGTTGGACTTGTTTGCCTAACCACAGTTAGGACTTTCCTTGCCAACATGCAATCCTCCTTGACCCACTTAGATTTTTCTTTGCCTAACCATAGTTAGGATTTTGCTTACCAACGTGAGATCCTCCTTGTCCCATTTGGGCATTCCTTTTCTTAACCATAGTTAAGACTTTCTTTACTAATGTGCGATCCTCCTTAACCCACTTAGACTTTCCTTCCTAATGTATCATCCTTTTTGACCCACTTGGATTTTTTTTTACTAACGTGCGATCCTCATTGATCCACTTGGACTTTCCTTTGCCTAACCATAGTTAGGATTTTTCTTTGCCAATGTGCGGCCCTCCTTAACCCACTTAGACTTTCCCTTTGCCTAATCCTCGAGTTAGGCCTTGCTTTACCCAACCTCCGAGTTAGGGCTTTACCATTGTCTAACCCTTAGTTAAGACTTTACCAGTCAAGTACCGGTCCTCCATGACCTACTTAACTTCTCTCTTATATGCCCCACAATATTATCCAAATATCGAAAGTCAAACTCGATTCTACTCAAGATTAGTTAAACTAGTCAACCTTTATTAGGGATCAATTGTATAAATAATCTCTCAACATTGATTAGTGAATATTTTTATCCTATGCTTTATAAGGAACTTGTAATAATTTTGAATGATTTCAAATTAAAATTAATATACTCTTATAAACCCTTTTTTTATGTATTTATATTTTTAATCTGAATTCCATAATCTAAATTGAAAAAGAATTTTTAAAAACTTATAAAAATTTGTGTAAAAATTTAATGGTGCAGACACACAAATTCATATGATTAATAATGGAAATATATTATATATTTTTAGAATTATAAAAAATGAGATACGTGAAGTGGATAAAAGTTATAATCTGTATTTCAACAAACATAGGGGAGTACAAGTGAAAATCTTGGATTTTGTGTTTCCACTAGGGAAGCAATGTTCACGGTCCAAATCAATTGAATCTGATCAATCATCGATTTTGACCACCAGCTTCACATGCACTGGGCCCTAATTCCACTTCAGCGCCTCAACTTTTGCAGCGTTTGGCAGGTCCTCCATTTCGGAACCATGTCGGCTACGACTCCGCCACAAATTTCCATCAATCAAACCATCCATCTTGGATGGGCTCCTAGACATATTACACTATATTTAAGTAGTTTTAAAATTTTTAATAGGACTGGATTCGTCATTTTTAAAATTAATCGGATCATAAAAATTAAATTATACATCACAATTTCAAAACCTTCAGGGTGTTTTCAAAACAGTGTCATCGTCTCTCCACTCTAAAATGACTATTTTGCAGTAATTAGTTTACCACTTGATTAAACAATTTTGGGTAATTGGATGCAAAATGAAGAGGTATATAATTCAACGACAAAATTATAAAAAGGAAAAAAAGAATTCCTGACTTCCCGCTATAGACGCTACAGCTACCAAATCCACGATTCCATGTTTTTCTCTAATAACTATTTTATCAGAATAAAATTTAATTGTGGGTCTATTTTTTGCACTCCTTTTATTAAATATATCGGACACTCTCTAATTTTTTAAATATTTTATTTCCTCTTATTTAGCCTGAAAGATGATCCTTCGTAGCTTTGTCCCTTCAAGACCTAACTTTTTCTCTTTTTATAAAATATTATTATCTTAAAATACTTTACACTTTTGTCAATAATGTTAAATAATTTTAATTAAATTTACAATTTTTAAATTGATTATAGTGCTTATTATTGAAAGACGTCAAAACGATAATTTTTTTATTTTTTTGCAATACTTATTGCTTATTCTTAAAATAATAAAAAAGAAAAAAATTAGTTATTTGTGTTTTTTTTCTCTCTCTCTCTCGTCCCGTATAATTAAGTCTCCTTCCTGCGTCTCTCTGCTTGCTCTGCCTCCTATAAATAGAGCAAGAGCTTCATTGCTCCCTTCCACCTTCACTCCATCGGAGGACCTCAAGCGATCGCCAGATCCACACTTCCCCTCGTTTCGATCATCCGCTTCACCGTTGATTCCATCTCTCCTCCGTCGACCAAGGAAGCTCGGTGATTTCGATAAGATGTGGAGAAGAGGCGAGTACGGATCGACGGCGGCGGCGTCGGCGGCGGAGGCAATGCCGGGATGGCTGGGAAGGCTGATGGAGGAGAGTTTTTTCGTCGGATGCGACGCCCATGGAAGCCGCAAGAAGAGCGAAAAGAACATCTTCTGCCTCGATTGCTGCACCAGCATCTGTCACCACTGCGCCCCGTCTCACCCTTCCCACCCTCTCCTCCAGGTCCCTAACCCTAAACCCCCTCTCGATTTTCCATTTCTTGTAGCCTTCCTCGGCATTTGCGATTTAATTCATTAGCGGCGGTGGATTTGCGAAATTTGCTCATGTTCCTAATTCGGAGGCAGGATCTCCAGTGGGCTTTTGTCTCTTTCTCAAGGATTGTTCTGGTTGCGTTGCTTTTTCCCTTCACCTTTTCTTTCTATTTCAATCAATCCACGTCCAGACTCATCTGATTTCTGGTTTTTTTCACCCTAACCCGATATAGGTTTTTCTCCCCTTTTTTACCATTTCTTTTTCACTCCTTTTGCTACTGTGATATAATCTTGGTTATTTTTGTTCTAGTTTTACAACTTGTTCTCAGTTTTGTTTCACCTTGATTGTTTTAATTTTCCACACTGCTGCTATGGGTCTAATTGCTGCAATGAAAATTCTGGACTCATCTCATTCTGTTCACTGTTCCCCTTGAATTCCTTTTTTCCCCCTCCTCCATCCCTCAACCAGAACAATGGGTTTACCGTTCTGCCCTTAAATGTCAGAGGGACTTTTCCCCTGTACCAGCAGTGCTGTCAGCTGAGTGGCCTCCTCAGCATGATACCACATGTCCCATTATAATTCTTGGTCAATGATTCAGATTGACGACAGATTCGGATTGATCCATACCTAAAATATTTAATTGTAGACTAATTAGTTCTCTCCGACCGGTATTTTTGAAATTGCACCAAGCCTAGAATCAAGGAAGAACTCAGATCAATAAGGGAAAAAAAACCAATTTGTATATCCTCTATTTTATTCTCCAACTCACTGGGATTTTTAATGAATCAGGTGAGACGATATGTGTACAACGACGTGGCTCGCCTGGAGGATCTGGAGAGGCTTATAGATTGCTCCTACGTTCAGGTGATTAATCGCTCAATTACCTATTGATTTAGTTACAAGATAGTTAGATCTGAAAGATTTTTGTCAAAAGTTTGAAGTTTAATCAAATAAGAGTTTACAATTGGTGAAATGATGAAGGACCAAAAAAATTTTAAATTTTTGTAACGAAGTTCTTGTGCTAATCGAGATTGTAACTAATTTTCATTTACCATGGCTTTCATTTCATTTGTGGCCGCAGCCCTACACTATCAACAGTGCCAAAGTGATTTTCCTTAAGCCAAGGCCTCAATCGAGGCCTTTCAAGGGCTCCGGGAACCTCTGCTTAACGTGTGACAGAATTCTCCAAGATCCATTCCACTTCTGTTCCCTTTCATGCAAGGTGCTTAATCCAATCAAATTAATTTAGTCAAATCAATATGATTGATACTTATGCATGGGAGCAGGTGGATCATGTCTTGTTTAAAGGGGAGGACCTATCCAGCATACTGTTAAGGTTCAATGAGTTGGATTTCGCCTTCTCTCGCTTTGAGAACCTTCGCATGGACGGAGCAGACCTCGCCCAGGAGGACGAGGACGAGGACGAGGACGAGGACGAGGACGACGCAGGCAATTTCATCGGCTGCTCGAGCACCCCCGGCGAGAAGAGGAAGAAAAAGGGCGGCTTCTTACCACAAATAGTCCTGTCCTTGAGCAACAGGAGGAAGGGGGCGCCTCAGAGGTCTCCCCTCTCCTGATCCCGCATTAACTCTGCTACTGTCTCACTGTTGCTTGCATAAGATATATAGATAGTTTTCATGATCCCTGTGGAGTTTATATGGATAATTACGGACGCAATCCCTCCTGCTGACTGTGAAATTATTAATTAATGTGGGCAAACTTGTGGTGCTTTGAGGAGCCACTGAGCTTATTATAAGCCCACGGTGCTTGCCAATTTTGTTTGTGTAATGGACTTTCTAATGCATATTTATTTTATATTGGAATTTAAATTTTAAAAATTAGAAGAATAAATTGGAGAAAAATTCCTAAATATAATTTTAATTTTACATGTAATCTCCATCTCTAAAAAATTTTATTTTTATTCCTTGTATATAAAATTTTATTTGATTCAATTTTCTCATGTAAATATCATTATCTAAGTACTTTTTATATTTTTTTTAATTAAAAAAATCTAAAAATGAGTATAATTCTTCTTAACTATAATCAAGTATATTTTCTATGAAATTGAGCATGATTTTTTTCGTTTAATATAATTCTCCTAAATTTATTAGCATTTAAAGCGAATTTAGTATATTTTTCATTCAATTAAGTATTATTTAAAAAGAATATACTATATTTTTTATCTAATTGAAGTGTAAAAAAAATCGTGCTTAATTTGATAGAAAATATATACTAGATTTTAGTTTAATGTACTGAATTTAAGAGAAATTATACTTATTTTTAGACTTTTTATACCTAAAATATCATGAGCACAAAAATACTGCATGTAAAGTTGTGTTTGTCAATGGGGACTACATGCACAAAAATAATTAATTTAAACCAAATTTATAAGAATTACTAGTTTGCACCATGTACCCACGTGGACCATCGAAGCCTAATAATTATTAATTTTGTCTAAAAATGATGAGCCCTGTTGATATGGTGGTCGGAATGTAGATCAAGTGATCATAATCGGAGGGAGAAGAAGGTAATGAATTATCTTATAAGTTGATTGAATTGTCGAACCTCTAAGAAAAAAGTCAAAAATAGAAAGTCGAGAATCCCATAAACTCCCTGATCAACGATGCATGTAAAGTAACTAAAAGATAGGAAAAGATAGATGGAGTCTTAGAGGGAGTCCGAGTTACCTAGTCTTTTTACTCCAACGCTCAAGCCAATTTCCAACGATAGGAATTAAGAAGATATACAGTGCAGTAATGTAAGTAAGACATGTGTATAAATGTATGTAAAAATCTCCACATATCTTAGCTGGGATGTCACATCTATTGTTGTCAGAAGGTCATGATGTACTTTTGACAGGATGTCATATTACAGTAAGAAAGATGTCACATCGCCATATTAGAAAGTCTTATTAATCACATTTAGTATTGTAGAAGATTTCGTGGAATCATACTATGCATATTATCCTGCTCTACGTATCATGTCAGTATAAGTACTAGAACCATCTGAATATTTGAGTTGAAAGAGACGTTGGGTCAGAGTGGCAATGCGCCAAGCGTCCGAAAGGTAGAGCTGATTGAACATAAACTGAATATCCAATCAAGAAGCTAGAGAAGGCACATGCCAAGAGGCGGCGGCAGCAGCAGCAGCTCAAAAGCCGGAATATATATAACCGTGGCTCGAAGGTCGGATAGTTCAAAGGACAAAATACAACAGTAACTCGAAGGCCAGAATATAATAACGTAATAGTGAGCGGAAAAGCATAGGCGAAGAGTTCGGATTTGAAGGAAGGCGTTGGCTGATTGGATGTGCAATGAGAGAGAGGTTGTCCCAAGCGCAACAATGCCACCTGGAGTTGGCGTGCCGCTGACGGCAATCGACAGTGGCAACGGAGGAATAGGAGTTCCAGCCGAGCTGACAGTGATAGAGGAGATCTGATAGTCCGACTCCATTGGCGGAGATCAAGGTGGCTACAGCTAGGTTTGATCATTTAGTTTTACATTTATTAATCTATTCAAGTGGATCACTCGATTAAGTTAGTGTTGGGTGTAAACCCGTTACAATCTGTGTGATCGTCTCAGAAGCTCTATTTCACGCTTCTGATTGCGTACCAGATGCATAAGGACTTACAATCAAGTAGGCTTGAGCAGATAATCTCAAACTGTCGACTCTAGCGAGCCGAGCCACGCGCCAATTAGGTGAGTCGCGGACACCGTGAGTTGTCGAACGACGCCAAGTTGCTGCT
>JBBMJZ010282573.1:0-18254 GCA_037833815.1 Zingiber zerumbet
TTTTTAACAATTCTATTTGATATTTTAATTTTTCATTTTCAATTTGAAGTTTATCAAATTGTTCTAAAGTACATGCTATTTGCTAACTTAATTTTGAGATCAATGTTATCCTTTTTTTAATTTTACATACTTGGACCTTAATTTGCATAAAGACCTAGACATCAGTTCAATACCTTGATAAAGTTGGTCTAGAGGTAGAAGACGTGCCTCACTTAGCGTTTCAGATTCGTAGTTTGAGCCTCTCCTTCATCGTTGCTTTTCTCTGAAGTAGCTCCCTCCTTCATCAATGCTCTCTTCTTGGTAACTTGTTATTAATGCTAATTCGACATATTCCTCAAGCTCAAACTCTTTTGATGATGACTCCTCCCACATTGCTTTGAGATTCCTCTGTTTGGTCTTTCTTGACCCTTTGTCCTTCTTTTTTTTTTCTTTTAAACTGGGGCAATTGTCTTTGATATGTCCTTCTTTATTTCAGTTGTAGCATCTCATTTTTCTTTTTCCCGGAAGAAACTTCTTGCCCTGCGTCTTATTAAATCTATTAGTTTTAAAAAACTTATTTAGCTTTCTTACTATAAATGCTTCTTTGTCTTCGTTGCTCAAGGAATCTGACTCCGGTTCGTACTTTTTGTTGGCTTTCAACGCTAGGTTCTAATTGACTCCCTTTCTTTTCATAAACATGCATATCTTGACTCGTGTAATTTCAAAGTTGAAAACAATTCTTCTAAAGTACTTATCTCCAAGTCTTTTGAGATGTAGTAGGCATCTACTATTGATGTCCACTCTTAGGTTCTCGGAAATGCGTTGAGTGCATATTAGATTGAGTCCTGATTCGTTATCGTTTCTCAAAGGTTGGTGAGTTCAGTGATCAACTCCTTGATCTTTACGTGTAGTTGAATCACCATTTCTCCTTTTTCCATTAGGAGATTCATTATCTGATTTCAGAGGATGTCCCGTCTTGCTAGCTTGACCTCCAATGTTCCTTCGTGAAGCTCCAGGAACTTCTCCCAGAGTTCTTTGGCAAAGTTGTAGATGTCGATCCGGTTGACTTCTTGGGGCGATAGTACACTCAGTAGATGGAACTCTGCTTTGTTGTTGGCCACCAAGTCAGTCTGCTACTTTTTGCTCCACAAATGTTCTTCCTTTTCTTCTCCGTGCTGGTCTCTGGGTGCTACAAAATCATATTTTATTGTAAGAAGACTGTGAAAGTCAGTCTTGAAAAATACCTCCATACGGTGCCTCCAAAGAACAAACTCCCCCTCAAAATTCGGTGGGTGAATGCTTGATCCAACCATCATCTTGTTGCTTTAGTCGACGGTTAGTCCTTCTAAAGCGGTTGGGATATAATACCACTTGTTGGACCGTCGTGGACCGGCTAGATGGGGGTGAATAACCTGCAATAAAAAGTTAACATTTTTCTTTTTATCGAACTTAGCAAGGACACAGTTAATTTATTAAAATAACAAAACATAAACAAAGTAAGAGACACAACAAATTTACTTGTTTGCAACTGGGAGGTTGTTAATCTAAGGCAGTGGAAACTCAAATAGAAAGATCTCCTTCGTTGAAGGCGGAGTAGCCTTTTACAGACTTTGAAAACTTAGAAACTAAAGAACGAATGTAGAAATGAAGTACAAACTGTGTTATGGACTAAGAGGACAAACCCTCTATTTATAGCCCACTGGTCAAAAGTGACCATTTGTTGACGTGGCAGATCGAGGCGTCTCGAACAGTTGGAGGCGCCTCCAAGTAGATAAAGATTTATCCACACTAAGTCGCCAATGTTCACTTTTCTGATCTAGCAGATTGGAGACACCTTGAGTAATCCAGGGTGCCTCAGCTACTGTGCATGTGAGGCGCCTTGGATCATCCGAGGGGTCTCAGATAGGCTAAGCTGGACTCGACAGCTTATCTCATCGCCAATGGCTCCAGCTTATTGGAGGAGCCTCCCATTGACCTGAGGCGTCTTGGGTACTGTTCATCTGAAGCGCCTCCGGTCAATTGAAGCGTCTAGAGCACTATTCACCGAATGGTCAATTTCAGCATTGACCATTCCACTTTCTCGCTCGCTTGGGTGATGCTCCGGTCATCTGGAGTTGAGCTCATCTGAACCCAACTCCGACTTTCCCCTCGAGCAGACTTCTTCTTGGCTTTTCGTCCCTCAGATGCGCCGCTCGCGTCCTTCTCGCTCCACCAGTGTACTCTTCCGCAACTCTTCGTCCTTTGAATGCACCGAACCACTCGCTTTCCGTGTCATCCTTCTCACTCACTACGTCTTTCGCTCGACTTCTTATGTTCTTAAGTCCCTGCACACTTAGACACAAGGTATCAAATTCGCAAGACCTAACTTAAATTAGTTGATCACATCAAAACTAACCTGGAGTATTTACCTCATACTCACGAATAGAGTATCTAACATTGGTATGGATCCAACTGTTGGACATGGCTACGTCCAAAATTTTTTATGCTATCAATATAGAATGTCTTGAATATGAGGTATCCATTCGGACTATCAATTTTGGTCATGGCTGTGGAGGGGATTGATAAAGAATCCAAGTATCAAAAATTTTGAGAATGGTTAGTTACATTTGCATACATTAAATATGCATTCATCATCAATCTTGATATAAAACTAAAATGCAACATCCTTATGTTATTTATATGCATGATGCATTCATAAAGTTCACTTCAAGCTTTTATCTTGACTAAATGAATTTTGTTGCTACAGGTATACTAAAGTGGGTTATGCTGGCAATGTTGAGCCATCGTTTTCCCTTCCTACTGTTGTAGCTGTCAATGAGTCTTTCTTGAATCAGTCAGATGGTGGCAACATAGGAAATTATTTAGCACAGTATCACTCTGGAATAATGGCTGATCTTGACTATTTCATTGGAGATGAGGCTCTATCACTACCCTCAAGTGGAGTTTACAATCTCAGTTATCCTATACAATGTAGTCAGGTGTGTATTTCATGGTTATATAACCTACTACCTAGTCTTTCTTCTGATGAATTTAATCAACAAATATAGACGTTCTGTTCATATAGGTAGAAGACCTGTCATATTTTTAGCTGATCTCATGCCCACAATTAACAAATTGGTGTGAGCACCAGTAGATTACCCCCATGAATTTTGTGCATTATTGACATTAGATCATACAGCATAGCTGACATCGTTTTCATGTGCATCATGCTTTTATTTGTGATTTAGAACGCCTCATTGTTTAGACTATGTTAATAAACTAAAATCTTTGCAGGTTACAAACTGGGACACCATGGAAAAATTTTGGCAGCAGTGCATCTACAATTACTTAAATTGTGATCCTGAGGATCACTATTTTCTCTTGACAGAGAGCCCAATTTGTTCTCCAGAAGATCGCGAGTATATGGGAGAAATCATGTTTGAAACATTCAATGTCCCTGGACTTTATGTAGCAGTTCAACCCATCCTCGCACTATCTGCTGGGTGCTCAACTGACAAAGTAAGTGAATTTGCATGATCTCTGACATTAACCTTCAATTTTTTTTTTTTTACAAGCTACTAAACTAGGTTATGAGTCAAACTTTACATTAAAATTCAGTCAGATAGCTTCTCTTCCTCTTAGTCTAAAAGAAAAATTTTCTGGCTTGGTATGATTTGATATGCTTAATGGATTGGAGTGGCAGGCTGTTAAAAAACAACATAGTTGAAAAGTTTATGTAGTAGAGATGAGAAAGTAGGTAGCTCAGGTAGATGATAAAATGCCAAAATAGATTGAGATGATTTGAACATGTTCAGAGACTAATAACTTATATATCTAGTAGAGTTGAGCCTCTTAGAATGAAAGGTGTAAGGGTAGAGTGTGGCCAATAATTAATACGATAAATTATAATTTAATTAATTTGAATACAACTAATGTTATTGCTTTAGATACTGCTCAATGGATGGATAAACTTTGTGTAGCCAACCACAAATAATTAGGAGAAACATGGCCCAATGATGATGATGATGATAATCGCTTTTTCTTTGACCATAGTCGTGAAGTACAATGTTGAGAATTATGCATATTTAAGCATTTTAGTCTAAAAGTTTAATAAGGGGAATTAATAGTTTTTTTGTGTAATTTATATCTATGATTTGGTGTTTTGAGGGAAAGAGTGGAAACATTGTTCAACTGTTTAGCTGTCAAATGCATGTGAAATGGATATTTATTGACATTATCTAATATTCTATTTAAGTTTCGCTACATTTTTTTCTTCTAATAGTTTGTATTATTATTTGATAGATCCTTCACCAATTTATTTCCATATAAGCAGCTTATTCATTGTGACAGATAATTTTCTCATAACATGAGTTACATACTCTTTGTATACTTTCTCTTTAAGGTTGATTGGTTTATTTTGTCAGCCTCAAATGACAGGAGTCGTTGTTGACATTGGAGATGGAGCTACCCATGTTGTACCTGTTGTGGATGGCTATATAATAGGGAGTAGCATCAAATCTTTCCCAATTTCTGGCAATGATGTGACTCAATTTGTTTTACAACTTCTACAGGTATGAAATTCTTCTCTATCTTATTAGATCATAGTGTCTATATTGTTACTGGATGCATATATAGATCCTTTGAGGCTTATTACATACAAATGTTACTGAGAGTTGCAGTATGATGCAGATGTTAATGAATGATTTTGTTGGAACTACCAGTTTCCTATTCTGGTTCTTTATGGTTTTAGAATCTTAGCATGATATCATGTGCTGTCTCCATCTCCTTTTCCATCATTTCTGTGATAATATTAGGAAATATTATTTGAACTTTCATTGATTTCTATGGATTGCTTGCTATTCTAGAACATTATTTTCTCAAAGTTATTTTATGTCTATTTAGTAGATGACTGATGTTATTATGTCTGAAATTCCTACTACTGATTGGTTTGTAAGTACCTCATGCAAATTTAGTGCCCCTTAAAGGCCACCATGGCATCTCCTCTTTGGTAAATGTGACTGTACGGAAAATGACATTCTAATCAGAAATATGTTTTATTGTTGATGTTGCAATCCACAGAATGCAAGAATAGTAATTTTCTTTTTATACGATCATTGTAATTAATATTTATTTGGCCAAACTACTACTTACAATTCTTCATATTATGTATAATTTATTTTCTTTTACTGAATAAATATTTCTAATTTGACGTGTTATTTTTCTTCAGTTACAAATATCCCATATTAATTAACACAATACTCGGTTGTCTTAGTCATAGCTGCAACAGCTATTTTTTTTTAAATATTCTATTTTTTTTGGTCCAATAGCACACCATAGTTATTCTTGCTTGAGAATATATACTTGTTAGTACCAAACATGAAAGGGCCTATGAACTAAATTGAATCTTATTTGATGCCATTATATTTTGATTATTATTCTATTCAATGGTTGAATCTTCATGAAAGAAATAAAGTGAAACAGCTGTAAAGATAATAGAGCACTGAAATTATGTTTTACAGATATCAGTTTGTTACTTGATCTGCATTTATCTTGGTAATTATTATAATTTAATGCATCATAAGGAATTCATTGAATCTTCACCTATACTGATTGCTCTTGATTGACAGTAGTTTGTCTTTCAATGACTTGTATTATCTTTATATTCTATGACAAAGGTTTTAGAAAATAGTAAGTAGGAACTTCAAATTTTTACACTCATTATCAGATTGTTGAAAACCTGCATCTTCTGCTAGACTTCAGTAATAATGAAAAATAGCTCAGTGTTTTTACTAAATGCAACTTTTTTTTGGCTTTTATAATACTTCTGTGAAAACGTTGATAGTATTACAACGTGATCATCTTGTGGCATCTTTTTTTTGTTCTTGTACGGCTAACATGCTCATTATTTATTTTGCTCTTTTCTTAAGACGAAGGATTGCTGTGTGTGAATGCACCTTCATTGAAGCAACATCAGAAACAGTCAAATTTGATTCTGAAGTTTGATATAAATAATTAGTCCAGATGATTTTATTGTGATGTCCAATCATTGAACTTCCCTGGATAGTGATAGGACATTAATTCTTGCTTGTCAAATATATCTAGTATTTCTAACCATGTTTAATTCGATTTTTCTTAATGAAGCACAATGGGCTAGCTTTGTTTCTTTTTTCCTAGATAAAAGAAAGTGCTGCATAGATATGATGTATTCACAATTAGCTACCACTAAACTTTATGCAGGAAAGAGGAGAGCTTATTCCATCTGAAGATTCTCTTGGAATAGCTAGGAAGGTGAAGGAAATGTACTGTTACACTTCATCAGATATTGTCAAGGTAACCCTTACATTTCAAATTATGAAATATGTATTTTGTATTGAGTTGTTGTGCTTCCCTTTTGTCAGTATTACTATCCTAAAGGGATGAAACTTAAGATCGATTTGATTGACTCTTTAATTTAGACTTAGACTGAAAGAGTGATGATCAACCCATATTATTCTATTCAACAACGTGTCACTTTCATTTTACTGATACATGGGCTAGAGCTAGTCAAGTTTCCAACCATTGAAATTGGAATAGAGCCCTCATTTAAATCAGTTACCAGGCTTGGCTTTAGTTAACCTCCAATTATAGCAACAACAACATCATGAATTAGAGCATCTCCAATGGGGGATATTTGGAGGGGATATTTCTCCAAATATCCCCCCCTCTCAAATATCCCCCATTGTGGGGGATATTTGAGGGGTGATTGGAAATCACTGGGCACAAATTTGTGCCCGGTGATTTCCTCTTGTGGGGCCCACCAAAATGGTGGGCTGCCACTGTTTTGAGTTTTTTAATTTTTTTAAATTTAATTAAAGATGGTGGGCTGCCATTACTTTTAGATTTTTTTTTTGTTTTTTTAAATTTAATTAAATTGAGAAATTAAAAAAATTAAAAACAAATCAAACGTTCGAAAAATTAAATGTTCGAAAAATCAAACGTTTGGAAAATTAAACGTTCGAAAAATTAAACGTTGGGTAACGTTCAATTTCTCCCTATATATACATCATTTCTTTCATCTATTTTCATCATTTCCATACCCATTGCCTATCAAAAATTTAGAGAGAAATGGATAAAAATTCTGGTCATTATTTTAGGGATTTGTTCAACTCTCCAAATATCGACGAAAATTATAGTGAAGAAAATTCTCGAGCCCGTCATAATTTCTTCAATCCTCAATTTCCATTTCCCACTCAACAGCCACCAAATTTCCAATCTTTTCCATACCCACCACCATATTACCATAATTTCTAAAGTTATTCAAATTCTTTGAATGGCGACCCTCAAACTCCATTTTATACATATCCTCCAGAATATTGGTAGAGTAGTCAGTATTTTATACAAACCCCATCTCATGGAATTAATCCGCTTCAATCACCAAAGATTCAATCAAATGAATCGAGAAGAGCTAGTGTTGATGCAACTGATAGTGATAAATGTGCAATTTATGTAGTTCCCGATTCACAATTTCCTCCATTCTCATCTGAAATAGGATTCGACAATATTATTCTCAATCAAGAACCAGAGATGGGCAACGAATTAGATGAAGACCGAAGCAAGCGAACAGTATGAACAGTAGCAGATGGTAAGCTCCTTGTAGTGGCCTACATAATTATGAGTGAAGATTCAGTAGTTGGTAATACTCAGAAGAGTGAGTCATTTTAGAAATGAGTTGTGGCATACTTCAATACCAATCGAGCTAAGGGAGATAAAAAGAGAACTACAGAGAAAGCAAAATCACATTGGGCTTCACTGAAAAAGATTGTAAATAAATGCAATAGAATCTACAATAAATGGTATAATGATCGACCAAGCGGATGGAGTGACAAGGATTTGATGGTGCGAGCTCATGAAGAATACAAGAGCACTTTTAAAACTACTTTCCAATATGAGCATGTGTGGAGAATCGTGAAAGATAGTCCTATGTATGCTCCTCAATCCTCAGATCGACGGGCTACAAAAAAAGCAAGAACATCTGAATCATCAGGTGCACATACTGACTCTTCTAATCCTAACACAACTGCTGATATAGATGATAGAGAAATCTGATCTCGTCCAATGGGACAGAAGGTAGCAAAGAGGAAAGGCAAAGAAAGAGCAGGCATACTTGATGAATTGAATCAGGCTATGCAACAATCAATGACGTATTTGGAAGAGTATAATAACAATAAGAAAGTTGATCAACTCATCCAAGCACATCAACTCCTCATAATGAACACACGAGGTATGACTGATGAATAACTTCAAAATCATCTAGCGATATGTGAACAACTGAAGAAAAAATTGAACATGTAGTTAATTCTATGGTTTATTTTATCTGCTCCATGTTTATTTTATTAATTGTAGTTTATTGTTATGTATTTTATTAATTAAATATGATTTGTATCTCTGTATGTTAATTTTAAATTTATAAAATATAGGAACCTGACTACTAGTCAAGATTTGATTCACAAATTTTATTATGGTAACACCTCATACACTAGTCACTAGTCCATCCTGAGATGACCACCTAGCAAAGTTACAAATGTACGTTAATGAGCTGCTGGATTTATTTATCCTCAATCAAAGGACTTATAACTCAAATCGTTATATATTCATACCATAAAGAATTTCATATGAATGAAAGGAGACGAAGGATAACTTCGTGTATTATTTTGTTAAGGGTTTCGCTGTATAAAACATACAATATATAAAAAAGATAAGTTTAATTAATCAAGTTAAGTAACATTAAACTTAGATGATTAGTTTGATTCTATAAACTTTTTTTTTATCGGTCATTGATTATTAGGGTAAATCAGAGAAGTACAGTAGAAATCATCACAACTAGCATTCTCAGATATACTAATGTATACTTAAGGTAAAAAGATAATAATTATAGGCAACTAATAACATGATAACCCATAATTAACATACACTGCTTATCATCCGGTGGCCACGGACGAAAACCCTCGCCGAGACACTTGCTCCTCCTTCAATGCTCGCCGCCGCCAGTCGGTCGTTGCTCCGTTCGCCGTCCCTTCGTGCGGCCTCTGCGAGGATCGGAGCTCCGCGCCGTCCCCTCCGCAGTTGCCCCACGCTTAGTTCCGCTGGCACCGCTTCTCGTTTTACAAGGCATCCCCCTGATTACTCTACTGCTTCGGGATTGGTTTGTTGATCCCGTTCTTCTATTCAGTCTTGTGATGGTCTGACCTTTATGAAATCCTTAAGGTATCCAATTCGGACGAGCTTTTGTGTGGAATCCCTGCTCCCGATACATAGCGCCACGGCCTCATCATTGATGACGTCCATGCTCGCCATTTCGCGCAGGGGATATGGGTGGCTTTCTGAAGGTGAAAGTGCTTATTTAGTTGCATATCTATTGTGCGTTGCGTCTGTTTGTGCTCGTGTTGTCATTTCCTTATGTGCCAAACATGGATTCACTATTTCTGTTAGCACTGAGTACTATCTATGTTCTAACTGAGGATGTAAAGGGGAAATTTAAAATTATGGTTTGGTTGAAAATATCTTTTGGAAATGCCAAACGCAGCAGCAAAAACTAAAAGAGATAGAACAATTGCATGAAAGGAAAGAAGTGTTCTGCACAACTACTGTGTGTAAAAAATGAAAGAATAACGATCACTATCCATGAACGTTTCACCCAATGCCATATCTTCTACTTTATTGCTTCAAGGTGAATTTCAGAAACTAGAACATATTGATATGATGCAAAATTTGCTATCTTTAACTGTATTTAACTTACTGAAGGAGCATTCTTGTTTTTTTTACCTTTAAAAAAATGTTTTTTCCTGCACTTAGACATAGTCTTAGGATAAATTTGTAGTTTACTTGTGCACAAAATAATAGGAAAATAACTGTAAGATACTCTGTTACTTGGATATGATGGAGTTATTGTGTCTCACCATGTATGTTTGGTTTAAACATTGCTTGGTTCTCCATTTTGTTGGTTCTTTCCCTTCCATTGACTATACATTAGCTGTGTATGGGCTATGCTAATTGTTGCACTGATGATCAGCTGTTTTCAATTTCTTTCCCTTTCAAAGTGAAAACGAGTGATGGGGAATGACCTTGACTTTATTATTTAGAACTAATAATTGGTCAAGCCAAGAGGGTTAGTGGAATTCTGATGTGTTACTTCATTTGTAAGCATATTCTCTTATCTAGTCTAGAATCTAGATGTGTATGATCCGACAGATATAGTGGCTAACTTAATTATGTTACCTCATGATTATACAACATCTTATTTTTTAGTTAGACTTACATTAGCTGGGGAATCAATAAAATTATACTTTATGAATAAAGTTTATTAATTTGACATTTCTGTACCCACGGGGGTGCCAAGTTGGCCAGAGGGTGGCAATTTTGCTACAACGGGACAAGAGGTCAATTCCCGGCGGACGCATGTCCTTGGGGAATAAAAATGCTCTCACCCTTTAGCCGTTTGACGGTCGGCTATAAGCTGACATGTGATTTACCTTCCGTCACCCAACCTGGGGATGGACTGTGAGAGGCTCTTGGGGTGAGCGTAATCACCTTTTTTATTACAATTAATTGAGCATTTCTTACTCTGAAATTTCAGAGCCAATTATTTATTTTTGATACTAAATCTTCTTGATAATGCACCTTGTTATGTTCTTGTTAACTTCCCTTTAATCCCATCTAAATTGGATTGGTCCAACCACGTTATTTGTTTTGATATGATGATTCAAAATTTTGGTTTTCTGTCGCTTTAAAAGCACGTACTGATTTTTATGCATTCAAACAGCTGGGAATGACGACCTGTAACATTTACCTGGTGGAATCTAGTAAATTATGTTTCTGCTCCTCACAAAATCAGGTTCGCATAATGCTAATATTCTTTTTCTAAGTTATATTTTGTACTTATGAGTTACATTCGGGCTGATTTCAACTTTTTTGTTATCAAAACATTTTTTTAGATTTTTTTTTTATTTACGAGTTTACATTAGAGAGAAAGTTGGGGTTGCATTTATTTAAGGAAAATTCCGAAACACACATTTAGTTACGATAGTACGAATATGTACTTAGATGACTAATAAGTTAGGCAATGTGAAACTATGACAAATATGCATATTGTATAAGGAAGAGGAAGACCAAAAAAGACTTGGATAGTAATGATAAAATAAGATAAAAAGTATTTAAATATAGATCAATATATAGTAAGGGATTAGAATCCAATAATATAGAAGAATTCATATAACTGACCCACCTAGTAGGATAAGACTTGGTTGTTATTGTTGTACCTACTCTTTCTCATTGAGTGAGATGACATCTAAATACATTTTTGCAATGTTTTGTCAAAAATCTTTCTTAGACAATTTTTATCTTACATGTCTGATATTTTTCGAGAGGGGTTTGGAGGCAAAAATTCCATAAGGGCGCACCCCACTTTTGGCCCCAGTTGAGTGAGAGGTTCAACCATAAATCTTCTGAGTGGAAACAAGCTATTCAAAATCATTTGTACACTTCACTTGAGATCCCAGAGAACCTTTGTTTTTTTGCCAAAAATAATGCTCTTTAGGCCATCAAGGTTTTTGACCAAAAGACATCAATGGTCAATGGTCTATTTTTACAAATCACCCTCTAATATTTTTTTTTTTTCCAAAATGTGCAATTTTGAGACATCAAAATAATTCAGAAAGAGAGGAATTTAATGTTGTTGTACCAACGATATTTTGGATGTGTGAAGAAAAAGGTGCTTGATTTGGGCATTTTGAGAGTAAGGAGAGAGAAGTTGGAAAACCCAAAATTGGAGAACTTTGAAAGTCTGCTTTAGCTGTGTCATTTCTGTCTCCTCAAAATGATGTATTGGACTGATCCTTTTAGTGTAAGAAATGTCTTGTCATAGTTTCACATCGCCTAACTGGAACATTTTTGGTTATCTAAGTACATCGTTGTGCCATCTTAAGCGTGTCTCCTAAGTTTTCTCTCACTAGGTGCAACCTCGATTTTCTCTCTAATATTTTTATTTCTTTTCGTGTCCATCTTTGTATGTCCGCACATCTATCTTAACATCCTCATCTCTGCAACTCTCATTTTTTGTTTATGTGCTCGAATTATAGCCCAATATTCAGTTCTATACAATATAGCAGGTCTAATCACCGTTTTATAAAATTTTACTATAAGTCTTAGAGGTATTTTACGAACACAAAGAACACGTTCTCCTCTATTTTAACCATCCTACTTATATTCTTTTTAAGATATCTCTCTCAATCCCTCTATTCTTTTGCAAAAATAATCCTTAAATACTTAAAACTCTCAGATAACCCGTCATCTTCTATTTTAATAATTGTTTCATTATGTTTAATATTGCTAAACTTAAATTCCATGTATTCCGTCTTTACTTTTCTAAGCTTAAAACATTTTAATTCTAGTGTTTCCTGCCAAGATTTAAGCTTAACATTTACTCCTTCACATGTCTAATCTATACATATATATATCATCTACAAACAACATTTACCGTGGTACTATATCTAGGATGTGACCAGCAAGTTCATCTATATTAGTATAAAAAAATAGAAACTTAGAGATGATCCTTGATATAACCTTATCTTTATGGGAAATGCTTCAGTTAATCCGCCTGAAGTCTTCACTCTTGTCACTACATTCTCATACATATATTAAGTTCAATATTCTTAATGATAACGTCTCTCTATTTCTAGAATTTTGCATATAATTTTCCTTAGGATTATCATAAACTTTTTCTAAGTTTATAAATACCATGAATAAGTTTTGCTTCTGCTTTTGATATTTTTTTAATTAGTTGTCTAATAATATGTATAATTTCTAATATCGACCTATCAAGCATAAATCCAGATTGATTTTTGGCAACTGTGGGTCCTTCCTGTCTTTTTTCTATTATTCTTTCCCAAAATTTTATTATATGAATCATTAGTTTAATAAACCTATAGTTTGTACAATTTTGTACGTCTCCTTTATTCTTATATAAGAAAACTAGAATACTTACCCTCGACTAATCAGAAATTTTTTTAATTTTCAATATTATGTTGAATAACTTTGTAAGTCATTCAATACCTTGTTTCCCAAGACACTTCTATACCTCTATCGGAATATCATTTGGTTCAACTACTTTTCTCCATTTTGCATTCCATTTGAAACTTGTTCTACTTCTGAAGTTTGAATTTTATGATAAAAATTTAAATTTCTATACCCATTTGACTTACATAAGTTACCTAAGTTAAGTTGGTCATATAAACTTTCATTAAAAAGTTGATGAAAATACCGCTTTCATCGCTTTTTTATTTACTCATCGTTTACTAGTATTATATTGCATTCATCTTTAATACATCTTATTTGATAAGATCAATTGTTTTCCTCTCTCTCACTTTAGTTATTCTGTAAATATCTTTTTTTCCTTATTTTGCATCCAATTTTCGATATAAGTATTCAATGGTTTCATTCTTAGCTTCATTCACTACTTTTTTAGCATCTTTTTTGGTACTGTATATTTTTTTTTTAAGTTTTCATCATTCTTATAAATATATAATTCTTTATAGGTTGTTCTTTTTCCTTTTATTTTCTCATATATTTTCTCATTAGTAGTTCTTTACTTAGTGGTACACGTTTCTTTGACTCACCGAGTACACTATTGGTTATTTTTTTTTCAATTTTGATACCATTTTATCTTATGTCATATTTGAGTCGCAATATATTTCTCCTAATGCTTGTACTTCTATCCTCTCTTTCAATATGTTTTGTTTCCCATCCTTTAACTTCCACTACTTAATTCTAGGAGTCGTGTATGTTTTCCTTTTATTGATATTATGTTTGAGGCGCATATTCAACACTAGTTAAATTTTCTCTAGGAATAACCTTGTAATCTTTATAAATTTCGCTATCATTCTTCCTAACTATGAGAAAGTCAATTTACAATTTATTATTCTTACTTTTGAATGCAATCAAGTGTTCTTTTCTTTTCTTCAAAAACGTATTAGCTAGTATAAAGTCATACGCAATCGCAAAGTCCAATATAATTTTTCTTTCTTCATTTCTTGTTCTAAACCCATAACTTCCATTCACCCTATCATATTCCTCATTTTTCATGCGTATATGCCCATTTAGATTTTCTTCTTTTAAAATTATTTCGGTTAGCGAAATATTATGTACTACCTCATCTAGGTCGTTCTAAAATCTAGATTTGGTGTGTTCATCTAATCCTACTTGAAGTGCATATATGCTAATTACATTAATAGTTTTTTCTGCCACCACTATCTTAAGAGTTACAATTCTATCACCCTTTTTAACTACTACTTTATCTTTTAGCGAACTATCGACAACGATACCTATTCTATTTCTCGTTTTACTCATTCCTATGTACTATAATTTAAAATCCAAATTCTCTATTATCTTTGTCTTCTCTTCTACCCATTGTCTTTTGTACATACAAAATATTAATTCTTCTCTTAATTATCATATCTACTACCTCCATTATTTTATTATGAGCGCTCTTAGATTCCATATTTCAAATCTTAGACAATTAAATTTCTTATAATATTTGTCCTTACCTAACTTATGGCGTGAGAACTCTTGTATATTTAACACTAAATCCAAATCTTGTGGAGATGCAGCGGTTCTTGTCAAAACGTTACTGTCAAACTCTGTAACTCAAACTCCTGTATATTTAACACTACACTTGAATTCTTATAGAGATGTAACGGTCCTTATTGAGACTTTACGGTCGAACCCTATAATGTGTTCCTTCCATGGAACATCCAAGCATTAACACGTTTGATGGATCTATTCACTGAACATTTGCCAGCTTACACTGGCTGGTAATCAAACTTACAACCCTTACTTTTTTTTAACTGAGCTTGGGACCAGCTTTGGCGGGGTTTATCACCATTATCTATATTTTTTTATCCTACTTCCTCATTTAATGTGCGTATTGATCATAGTTTCATATGCCTAATTGTAGCATTCATTAGTAGTATAAGTATGCACCATTTTAAACGTGTTTTTCAGAATTTTTTGTACCATCTTGACTTTCTCTTTAATGTTCTCATTTCTTATTCTGTCAAACCTTATATGTCTACGCATTTACTTTAACATCATCTTTGCGATTCTCATCTTTTTTTTTTATGCGTTTGAGTTATAACCCAATATTCAACTCCTTATAATATCATTATTTTGTAAAAAAAAATTCTTTAAATTTTAAAGATACTTTATAATCACATTGAACACATACGCCTTTCTCTATTTGAACCATTCTTCTTATATTTTGTATAAATATCTCTCTTAACCCCTCTATTTTTTATAAAAAATAATATTAAATACTTAAAGTTCTCAACCCTTCTACTCGGCTTATTTCCTTGGTCTGGAATAGCATTGAAGCTACCGGGCTATTTAAATTCCTGCCCTTTCTCAATATAAATTCGTATTGTACCTTCCTCCAATTACTAGTATAAATTCGTATTGTACTTTCTTCAATTACTAGTAATTCATGCTTGGGACCAGCTTTGGTGAGGTTTATCATCATTATCTATATTTTTTAATCCTATTTTATCGTTACCAAGTCTTCTTTGGTCTTCTTCAGTTAATGTGCGTATTGATTTCATATTGTTTAATTGGAGCATTTATTAGTAGTATAAGTATGTACCATTTTCAACATATTTTTCAGAATTTTTTTTTGCATAATCTTGATTTTATCTTTATTATTCTCATTTCTTATTTTGTTGATCCTCGTATATCTAAGCATTTACCTTAACATCATCTCTACGATATTTTTTTTTGTGCGTGAGTCATAACCCAATATTGAACTCTATATAACATCGTCATTTTATAAAAAAAAATTATTTAAATTTTAGAGATACTTCATTATCACATTGAACACCTGATCTCCTTTTCTATTTGAACCATTCTTCTTATATTTTGTATAAAATATCTCTCTTAAGCCCTCTATTTTTTTTTTCAAAAAATAATATTAAATACTTAAAGTTCTCAACTCTTCAACTTGGGATCATTTTCTTGATCTGGAATAGCATTGAATCTACCAGGCTATTTAAATTCCTGCCCTTTCTCAATATAAAATCGTATCGTACTTTCTCCAATTACTAGTACAAGTAACGTGATGATTTATTATAAAACTAAAAGTCTAGGCCCAAAGCATGTTTTTTTAATATGAACTTTTGTTTCTATGCACCACCAAATCATGAGATTTCTATATATATACTTTTTTTCATCAGAATGGCAGTGATGATGTACGACGGCTACTCAGTGGATCCAATGCAGAGATACCGCCTACGTGTTTAAACAGATTTTAACTTTTAATTTAGGAAAGGGATGGACTCAAAGTGAAGGGGAGCTCGATGAAACGCTGGTTATTTCTTTTTTGTTTAAATACTTTCTACATGGCTTTAAATCGCTACACTTTTATCAAATTTAGTAGCTGCATGAATAATGGGAGCAACTGTTGCACTGTAATTGAAGCATGCGAAACATTTCTTCTTTTCTGTGTCCTTTGAGTCAAAATTGGATGCCTATTTAAGTGTTCCAAGTCCGCTTAGCGTCTGCTCTTCCTGTCATGTGACTTGGTTGACTTGACTTAGTTGAGTTGGATTATCAGTCTTCCGTGAGGAGACTTCCTACTGAGTTCGCTCACACTTGTTCCCTTTCTTGCTTCCTGTCTATATAAATGCTTCTTTCCTTCACAATCTGAAATCAAGCTACAGCACTAGTCACTGCTTTGATTAATTCTTAAGATGGCTAAGCAGAAGGTGGTGTTGAAGGTGGCCATGAAAGACGCCAAGAGGTGCTCCAAAGCTCTCAAGACCGCCGTCGGCTTGCCCGGCGTGCTCTCCGTGGCTCTGGACAAAGACTGTCTTATCGTGGTTGGTGATGGTGTTGACTTGGTCGCGCTGACCACCGTCCTCAGGAGGAAGATGGGTAATGCTGACCTCGTCAGCGTCGGATCAGCCGAAGAAAAGAAAGAGCAGAAACCTGCGGAAGCAAAGAAAGAGGAGAAACCAGCGACTGTGGCAAAGTTCAATACGATGACTTGGCAGCCGATGCCGGCGAGCCACTACATCATGTATCCTGCAACCCCACAACCGTATTATCACTACCAGCACGCTTACGAAACCTGCCCAGTTAACGATTGTCTCACGATGTAAAGAGATAGTAGATTTGTTTTCATTATGCAAGGCTTGTCATATGAATATGGTTAAGAAGTTTGTGGCACTAATAATCAATTTTACTTTCTCATTCCATTAGAGTTAGCAAAATTCAGTGCTCAATCAGTTTTGTCAGATTGATATAGAAAAAGTTCCACATTTTATTGAACCGAAACATCACCCTCTGTTTTCATGTTCAATTTTTTTTTTTTTTCTTTCACGTTTAAAATTTTCTCAATCGGTTAAAAAATTGAATGTAATTAATGCATCCACGGTAGGAAGTATTTGGAGGCATATTTCTCTAAAAATTCTCAATTTTAAGTATTCTCTTTTAAAAATGGATATTGGGGAGGAGATGTAAAAATATTTAATAAAAAATATAAAAATATATTTAATGATAAAATTTAGAATATTTAAAAGTGAGATATTTAATAGGCGTATTTTATAAATATTTGATTTGGATGTGAGGACCATAAATATTTAGGAGAAATATTTGATATTATGGATTCTTTGAAGGCGTGGATACTTTAAAGAGATATATTAATTTTGATTTAAAGTAATTTAGAGTTCTTTAAGTTGATATTTGATATTTTTTGAATCAGAAGAATCCTAAGAATCTATTAGTAGTGTTGATTAATACGTATTATTATCTTATTGGAGAAGAAGGTGACATTGACCACCCTAAGCAATCTAGTATTGTTGGTCTCACGGTAAAACACAAGTAGATAAATTATGAAAAATATTTTACTTTCGCACAACTACACTTTACAGACACCTAAAGATATATTTTGTATCAGTTAAAAATTGACCCCAAGCCTATTGAAGCAAACATCTATGTATGTATCAACTATGTTAATTTGTGGGGACATGAGCTTATGATAAATTTTATTAAACTTTTAAAATTTTAAAAATTTATTATTTTTAATTTACGTTGTCGAATTCAGATCTAAAAGTATAAGGGGGTGTTTGGTTCTTTCTAAGGAATAAGAATCAGAATGAGAATAATAGTATTATGGAATGAGAATGGGTATGAGCATAGATATCACTCTTAAAAGCAATGTTTGGTTAGTTGAATATTTTCTATCGGAATAAATTAAAATTTTCTTTTTTACCCTT
>JBBMJZ010282989.1:0-18250 GCA_037833815.1 Zingiber zerumbet
GCTTCTAAAATATGATTTACTTGCTGGACATGCCCTGTTGTCAGCGACACAAATTCCCAAAAGGATATGATAAGATATTTGGCAGGACCTTGCTCAGCCAACCGACATTCACTAGATCGGGCTTCACCCGCTCGATAGTGTCATTAGGCTTGCTGGCTCGTCCCTTTCAGAGCTTCCCGACTATCCTCAATTATGTTTGTCTGACTGGGAGCGGTGCTCGGTCGGCGAGACTAGTGGTTGTTTATCTTTCTTTGTTATCGGAGGATAATTTACCCGGTTGGAAAATGCCCGACTTACTTGTCTCTCAAGCTATACAATTCGCTCGTCAGTACTAGGTCCACTCAGTAGTACTCGGTCCGCTCGGTCGTAGCCGGTCTGCTTAGCGGACTTGGATACTTAGCTTAACTTTGTCTTCCACATCAGCTGGTTTTCCTTACTTTGACCTATCTTTGGTGGGACCTCTCATCATTACCGGATCAGCAACCATACCTAGAGATGACAATGAGATGAGAATGGGGTGAGCTTGCCATCCCCATCCCCACCCTTGAATTATAGTTCCGTCCCCATCCCCCATCCCATCTCATGTTTTGTTAAATCGGGAAATCCCCATCCTTAATACCGTGGGGATTAAACTTCATTCCTACATCTATCCCCACTTCAAACACCCATTGACTTGGAAAAAAAGGATTTTAATTTTCAACCTCTTTCGTATTAACACAATAAATCAATTATAAAAACTTATTATTATTATTATTATTATTCGGACAGATCCAGTAATGAAGATAACATCCTTATATCCACTCCCGTTTAACCTGTAGGGATTTGAAAAATCTCTAAACTCGAACCCTAAAATACTCTCTGAACTCACCCCTATTTCAAATTTTCCTCATAGGACCCCAAACCTATAAAAAAGATTATCATCCCTAATCATAACCATACTCTTCAACTTTAATTTTACACTATATTTAGCTTATTATGTTTTTTTTATAAAATTGTATCTCTTATAATTTTAAGGTAAAATCTCTAATGAATTTAAATTTATCACATTCATTCCGTAATAATATTTATGTATTTATAGACTGTGTTGATTTTGATCATATTTAAAATTTCTAAATTTGGATTCTATATAACTATCAATTAATTTGGGTCAAAACTACTCAAATTTATTAGATTCAATTAAAATTAAGACTTGCAACTATGCCTTATAATTTTGATTCCATACCTTAGTTAATCCGCTTGAGTTTTTTTTTTTTTTTGTTTAAATCAACTTTTTCCTAAAGGAGACAAATAATAATTTTACAATATTATAAAATATAATAATAATTATTTTTAAAAATTTTAGATTTACTTTGGTGGTTTAGATGCGTGTCATATGAGAGAGTATATAAATAAAAAGGTATTTTAGAAAAAAATATATAGAATTTGATAAATTTAAAAAATAAAGTGCGCTATTTAATATTTGTAAAAGTTGAGTATGCTGCACTAGGAAGCTGAACTACTAACCCACCCCTAAAATTATTTTTTCTTCCACCGCCTCCCTCTCCTCGCCACTGCCGCGTCTCGCAAAAACACAAGTGGATCATAAATGAACCATTTATAATTATTAGAGTGTGATTGAGATCGTGATAGTAATTAGTTGTGATGTCTTTGTATTGTTTGCTATATTATGGTTTAAGTCGCTACTTAAAAAGGTTGTCTCGCTCGGCCACTTGCTCACCGCTAATGACTTTTAGATAATCTTTAATTATATCTAAACTATAATCTGATTGATGAATTAAAAAAATATCATAATTAATTAAGCCGGATTACTATCATAATTCGACCGCAATACAATTGCTAAGTGGTACATCCCATCCAAACACGGCCTAAACACGGCCTAAAATCGTCCCATAGGCATAGCCGGTGCCGATCGTTCTTTTTAATCCCAAATGAGTTTTCCAGGAAAATCTGGTTCAGGACCGAACGGAATGCAATCCAAGTACCGCAACGCCGGCGATGGATACCGGTCGGGGGCGTCGTTCGGCCGCCACCAGAGGCGCGGAGGCTTCAACCGCAGCTACTCGAAGCCCCACAACCGTCCCGCCACGAAACTGGAAATCCTAATGGAAGCCGGCCGCCTCGCCGCTGAATACCTGGTCTCCAAGGGAGTGTTCCCCTCCGGTGCTTTCCCACGGGACCTCGTAAGCGACGACACCCCGCATGAATTCACTGGCCCCGCGCGAGAAAACCCCATCCCTTCGTCTTTCGATGACTCCCGAGTTCCGGCAATGGAGAGGTCGGCGGACGCCGGTTCTGGCGCTGGCTATGCAAGGAAAAGGTTCAACGATGGTTACGATCGGTTTGGGCCGAGGAAGAACGCTAGGGCGCGGCGAACAACGGGGTCCTACAACAGAGGTGATGGTGGTCCGGACTGGGGTAGGGAGCGGGCAGGATACAAACCGTGGTTGGAAAGGAGTAGAAGTTATTCTGATATGGTGGAAGAGGAAGACAATGATTTTTTGGGCCCAAGATACAACAAAGACCGCCAGAGCGGGCATGAGGAGGTTGGGAGCAGCAGGGTTGCTGGAGATGAACAGCAATCGAAGAATGAAGTGGTGGGCGAAACAGTATCGGAGTTGGAGGACACTGGATCAAAGGCCAGTTCGAATAATACCAGAAAGGATGCCCCCACCGAGGGGTGTGCTGATGTGAACAGGGCAGACGATGTGATGACCTCAAATCCTGAAGCTGGAGAAGTTAAGAGCTGCGAGAGTGAAGACGTGGGTAATAAGGGTGTTGCGGAGATTTATTTGACCGTGAATCCTGGTGAAGTTGAGGAATGTGGCTCTGTCATTGATCACGGTGATACTCTGTTGGAACTTGGTGGTTCTGCAAAGGTGCCAAGAAGATTGCGGTCATCACTGGCACATAAAAACACTATTTCTCATGCTTCTCCAAAGGTGGGAAACGGGGTTGAATGTGCTTCTGAAGGAGAAACTGAAATGGTTTTAGACAAACTCCCAATTGATGGTTCCCTGAAACAAACACGAGCATCATTGACCTATAAAAGTTTCCTTGATTATGATCTCAGGAATGAGGGTGTGAATGTGGTCGAAGTTTCTGGTGGAGAAACTGAAACAATTGCAAACAAATTTCCAACCGATAGCATAGTGAACGATTCACATATACATCTCAATGTCAATCCTGAATGTGAAATGCCAGTCAATTTGTCTGATGATGATATCCAGTCCTCCAAGCAATCAATAGAGTCTCAGTGTGATCTTCAACAGAGTCTGCCTTGTTCAAAAATGTCCCTTACCGCAGCAGTTGCAGCTGAGGAAGATAAGGTTACTGAGCAGACTGGTAAAGAGGAACTTAACAAACAAGTTAGTTCACGTCCACCCAATACATCTCAGCAGAATGAGTTTTCTCAGCTTGATGGTGTTACTGATACACAGTCTAGCCTGTTCATTAAGATGTCATTACAGGACGTAGAAATAACTAAGCCAGGTTATCAACTGAAACCAATCACTGCCCCTTCGGTTTCAATTGTTGAAGCCGAAACCATTTTGAAAATAGATGGAGTAAAGTGTAACCAACCAACTTCTTTTAAGATCTGTGACCTCAACCTATTGGAGGCTCCTGATGTAGCTGATGTTCCTGAGGACCATATGTTGGGTGCTTCCCATACTTCAGCTCTTCCACAGGCATCTGGAAAACAGCTTTCAGTTGATTTCAGCCTGTCAAGAAATAACAGGGCCAATGATACATACGACTCCAACCAACTTTCAGGTGACAGAAAAGCCATTCAAGTAATTGATTTGGAAGAAGATTCCCCAATGGAAGTTAATGATGTTCTGAAATCTAAGTAAGCATTCATTCAACTGAATATTGGACAGTTTTTTGCATGTCATGGTTGGAAGATGTTGGACCTTGGTACATTATAGAGAGCTATTTCCCTAAATCATGATATTAGATATCCTATATATTTAATGTTTTCCTCATTGGCTTCTAAGGCTTGTCTATATGAAAGGCCACTTGATTAGTCTAACTTCAATTTAATGTCGTTATAGGAATGAAATAATATATCCAGTGGAGAATGTTCTAAACCACACAACACATTCAGATGAACTCCCTGTTGTTCAGAATACTTATGGTCTGGTCATTTCTGATTATCTGGAAGCTGATAGGACATGCGGCCCACAAGACCAAGCTGAACTTAATAACCTTCAAGTTGGAATGGGTCTTCATGGTGCAGAGGTAACATTCACTGAATCCTGGTATTGAGATTCAATTATTTTTTTCTAGTGAACAATGTCACTGTAACTTACATGGTGCAGGAGTATTAAATGCGATGTTGTTACTAATATAAACCTACTTATTATTTTGGTATTTGTCTTCTTATAGGGGTTTGCTGTGGTTGACGATTCAATATATGGATCACTTGGAGATATAGGTTTGTCAAATATTATTTTGTTGTAGTTATTATGCTTTCCATGAAAAGGTTATTTATATCTAGCAAACTTGATTTGACCAGTAGTTTATTGTGACTTCTTTTTCGTTTGCTTATCAACTGGCATGTTTTATTCACTACTTTACACACACGCACATGCACGTGTGCGCGCGCGCTCACACACACATCATATTGTGATTCAAAACCAATATCTTATGTCCATGATTGTCTATCTTCTTGGAATTGATATCCATTCAATTCTAGTTATTACACTAGGATATGGTAAAGAATTGGAACATGAAAAGTAATAATGCAGACTGAGGGATTTGATTTTTAGAAAGTAGATTTGCAAGAATTTATTGTGATAAGTTTTCATCTTTAGGAGAATAATCAGTTAAAGGAAGTCTCCAATGTGGTAATTTTCTTATTTAGGACCATAGAGAAGTGTTGGTAGAAGTTTATTTAATTTAGTTTCATTTCCTAGTTTATAATTTGAATTATTTTCTAGTGTAATTGCGTCCTTTTAGGTATAAGATTATTTCTTACAATATCTTTATTTTTTTTTTCTATTTTTTTTGGGTTTGTAGCCGTTAAAAGGAACAACAATTCCCCCATGAGATCAATTATATCTATATTAGAGATTATCTATTCCCCATGTAGCGTCAATGTAAAGTATTGTGTGAATTTTAATTTGCTTTGGTGTTACTTTGATATCTGGTTCTTGATGTTGGTGTTTGACAGTCTACTTACTCTTACACTTCATTCTAATTATTGTGCATGCATCCCACTACATCCCTCAAACATGGTCTATGTCATTCCACTTGGGCACTATCACGAGCATTGCTGCCAATGTGCCTAACAAGCAATTCTAAGTCTCTGCTGCAATCTAGTGACTATTTTGATCCTTTTCTCCCTTTACTCACCTTTCCAGTCCATCGTTTCAGATTTATTCCGCCTTATTCAAAATTCAAATCTAGAGCATTCCTTAGGCAAGTTTGCTATACATACCTGCAATCCATCCTTCATAATTTATAAATTTTCCACTAGATTTGACACAACAAACAACATTTTCTCATCAGATAGTTCCTTTTCATTGTTTGCATATTCAGACTACCCAACACTGGCTGCTCTTGTGATGCCATCCAGTGTTGGAACTACCCATCTCCTGTGTGAGCCTCAAAGTTGTGCTCATTGTTTTTGTAGCGTTGGAATCAGCTCTAGAGATTCAACATGCCTAAATAAGGCTGGCCGAACTCCTTTTCTTTCTCGTAAACAAAGAAATACTCTTCCTTTTGCCATCAAAGACCTTGTCTCATTTTTGGGATCGAGGTGAGGGGGGTTTGAATCACGCTTTTAAAAAGTTTTTAAATCAATCTTAATTTTGAAATAAGAGATTAGTTGAAGTTGAAATGAAAGGCAAGAATAAATTGACATAGGCATTTAATGTGGTTCAGTAACCCCTAGGTTTCTACTCTACGACCTAGTGATGAGTGAATCAGTCCTCGTCAAAAATCATTATAGTTTCTCCTTTCTAAAAATTTTCGGAGGTGGGAAACCTTTACACAATTTGACTAAGTAATACAATGTAAAAGCCAAATATTTAACAATGAAAGAAAAAATTGGCGGCCAATAATAATGACAACTTAAATAAAATACCAAAAGAAGAATGCTAAGTTATCTGAAATTAGACCTCTTTGTTGTCTGTGGAAAGCTTCTGAATGATAGAAATAGGAACTTTTGAAGCTTAGTTTGTGTTGATTGAATGACCAACCATCTAATTGGCTGCCACGCGTACTCAACATCTGGATGTTGACTTTGTTATCTGGTCTAATTGTAGTGTTCATGTGGTTGATCAACCCGGACAAATTTTACCAAGTCGAGTTTATCCTTCTACTTCGTCAGCTATTGACTTAACATATGGTCGACCATTACTATTCATTTGGTCGATAATCTAGATAATGTCTGAGGTTGTATCTTATCACTAACCATTTCCCATGGCCATATCAACTATTGACTAAGTTATCCTTGTCGACCAAGACTGTTCAGTTGATTGAATACTTTGTGGGACTTGACTTCTGGTTAACCACTAGACAACATCTGGTCAACCAATTCTAGCCAAAATAGAATTGAACGCATAATTCTTAGATGGAACACTTGTTGTTTCTTTTTTTGGATAAGTAAAAGTGGTATATCATCTATCCAAAATGTACAAAATGAGGTTTTAGGTTCTATTCATGTCTGATGTAGTATCAAATCTGAATAGATACCTAAAGACCTATATCTGCACACTCCTGAATATCCTTTCTACATTTAACTAACCTTCACCAAAAAAATTACGGCTTCGGGCCCTCCACACATAATGCGTTAGCGATGATAAGCTAAATGACGAGCCTTCGTCACCATCCTGCTCCCTTTATAATACTGTCCAAATACACCGATTGTCCTACCTTAGGTGACCCAACAGCCTCAAGGATGAGATCTCGTATATGTTGTAAACACTTGATCAGCGGGGAATCTAAATGAATTGCTTGCTTGGACCACAAATCAATGAGACTCACGTAGGTATGATGTATGCATTTAATCCATAATACATCTTCCTCTTGAATCCTCCAAAGAACCTTAGCTAGGAGGGCTAGGTTCCACGCCTGTAAGTCTCTGAATGTCGCCCTCAGTTTTTGGTCTACACATATCCGCCCAAGACCTTAGAGGGTGCTTGGACGTCCATATGAAAAACCGATATATGCTATAGATATAGTCGATGATACCCTGATGTAGCGGCATAATAGAAAGCCAGAAGCACTCGACTCTATGAAGTACTAAAGTGATAAGCTGCACCTTGCTTGCATAAGACAATGCCCTCCTTGGCAAGGCGTTGATCGGTCAGATTAGATAATCAGCTAGCGGGCTATAATTAGATATCCGTAGGCGTTGTGTAGCTTGTGGAACCCTGAAATAATTGGAAGGCATAATGCTTTCTTGGAAACTTGCGATGGATAGAAGCCTACTTCGTGTTGTATCATCAACTCCAGTGAGGTAAATATTGGACTTCAGGCGATTAACTTGAAGTCCAAAAATAGAACCAAAGTCCTATAAACATGTGATCAATGTGCCTACTGAAGTTGTATCACCCCGAAGAAGGAGATCATTTGCTTAAGCTACATGAGTCAATCTGAGGTGCCCGCATTGTGGGTGGAAGCTGAAACCAGGCCGCATCGTACTTTGTTGCAACTGCCTCCCAAAGATCTTAATGCATATCTCAAACATGTATGGTGACAGAGGTCGACCAACCTTGAGGTTAATTTACTCAATGCTCTGTCCAGCACTCCAAAGTCAGATTAGAGATTTGCATCCAGATTGGGAGTCGTTGAAGTTCCTCTCGTCAAAAGAAAAGGCAGTGGTTTCAGATACAATGGACAACCGCATGCAACATAGGGTCCTCCTCTTAGGACACAATCACAATCGGCGGGGCTTTGAAATTTGAATACAAGCCATATAGTCCTATGAACCTAGATGTCATACTGCACCTTCCAACAGTTGGCCATTGCCTTGATTGTTGGCCATCGAAGGAATCACCCAACAAACTACCAAATCAAGCAAAACCCATTGCATCCGTGATCGAGTCCACATCTCCCTCTACAAGTGCAACACGGTCAGTATTCGATAGGATAAATTTCAAGGCGTTATCTTGCGAGAATAGCCTGTTGGCGGAGAACAAATCAATCCATTTTCGTCTTCATCCATCTCCCTCTAGTTGCGCCTCCACCGATTGACCATCTGTAGCAGTAGCTTGGTCCTGTTGCTCTAGATTGGAGGTCGATTTTGCTCTGCACTCGGCAGTCCTGTTTGTTTGGGTCGCCAGCTTCCAGCATTGGACTTTGCTGGCTTCTCAACTTGCGCCTGTATGCTGCTGCCTTGCCATACTTACAACGGGTCGCTCAAGCAGAAAAACTACCGCCTAAGCCTGATAGCCTTGGTTTTCACACTGTTACACCTAGTAAGTGAGGCCATATGGACTGATGGTACTAGTCAGCCCCACCAATCCAAAACCAACTCAGGGAGAAGGGCTGAGGTGGCTTGTCTTCCCGAGCAGCCCTCTCATTAGCTTGCCATCGCCTTCCCTTTAAAGAAAAGGGAGAGCTTCTCTCTTTAACCGGAGCACTTGTTGTTTCTTGATTATTATTTGAGTTGCTTTTGCTTGTTAGATATTGAGTGAGATGGGTTATTATCAATTAAATACAAGGGATTAAACAGCATGTGATGTCGGTCTTCATGGGACATTTCGTTTTGCGTGCGGACTAACACTGGCACGGTGTTGGGGAGACAAATGTGACCTTGCAGCATCCATCGCGAGGTCGCGGAGACAACCACGAGGTCACAAAGATAGTAATGACCTCAAGTGCCCTTCGTGAGACCGTAACGACCACTGTGAGGTTACTTTTTTTTAAACCTCTTTAATAATAATATTATTATTATTATTATTATTATTATTATTATTATTATTATTTTGAAGGGGAGTCTTGGCGCAAAGGTAAAGTTGTTGCTTTGTGACCTAAAGGTTACGCGGGGTTCAAATCTTGGAAACAGTCTCTTGCAAAAAAAAAAAGCAGAATAAGACCGCGTACAATGGATCCTTTCTCGGGACTCTGCAAGGCGGGAGCTCCGTGTACCGAGCTGCCTTTTTTTTATTAATAATATTAATTTTTTTTCTATCTATCCATGAAAAAAAAATCTCTTTTAAAGGTGGTTAATTTTTCTCTCTCTATTTATCTACAAAGTAAACAAAAAAAACCCTTTTTAAGATAGAGAAAATAGATTATTTAAATAATAATAATAATAACATATAATATAATTTTTAATCTTATAAAATATTCTATGAATTAAATTATTCTATATAGTTTAGTTTAATTTTAAATTGATTTAAAAATTTAAATCTAATTTAAATTAAATCAACCTAACCGTGCATGTTTACTTGGTGGTTTTTAACTAATTTTAAGTTAACTTTTACTCAATAAGTATTTAACATTTTACGAGATAATATCAAAATTTGAACTCAACTTACAATATCTCAAAGGTAACTCAATGATAAATATCTATAATAATCAAATATTAATAACTATTTTAAATCAATATATTGATATTTAAAAAAAAATCGAAGTCGTATCTGCACGACACAATATGGTACTGAAATCATATCGATCCAATTATAAATCAAAACTTTAACACGACTTGAAATTTTAAACATTGGTTGAATTCACTAATTTTGGAATTTCTCATTGCATCTACTCAACTGCTTCTTTGGCATCAATCAATTGTGTAAACTTTACTCGACTCAATCTACATACTAAATAGAATTATTTGCTGTTGTACCAATCAATTGAACTAGATCTATTTGTGACCAATTTCCTTGGATCAGATTGTGCCATTTGCTAATGACTCTGTCATTAATGGATTGCCAACTGATATAGATGCGAGCCTATCCTCGACCAAATTCTTTGATGACTTTGATAGGTCATCTTCAGTTAACTGCAAGTCATAACTTTTAACTTCTTCAAATGATATTCTGGTTAACAATTATAATAATATGAATTTGAGTAATAAATTGACTAAATTTATGATTTAGTCGACTCAAATTGGAATACAAAATGATTTGTCGCAAATCTTAGTTAACTATACAAATCAATTGACTAACCCATTGACTTTGACTTTGAAACACATGTATTTTGGTCATAGCATCACTTAAATAAGAAAATTACTCTCACATCTCACATGCTTAGAGATTACCTCTTGCACTTTTTTCCATACCAAGTATTTAGTTATCTTTAACCACTTCTCGTCTACCAAGCGATCTCGCCACCAAGTCTTCATTCGCTAGGTATCCAATTTATGTTGACATACGAGAATTTCATTTACTAACACCTATTAGACTTCCAAGTCGGCTAGCAATTGTGCAACTTTCTTTGCCAAATGTGTTGCTACAATTATGCATTAAGTGGTTGAGTCTAACCATATTACTACATTGCTTTGATTTAATTTATAAAGGTTTAAAGTTAGATTTATATTATTGTATTCATGCCCTTTGTTCCTTTGTTAAGTTTGTAGGTGCAAGGTGTCCTGATACTAACATTGCAAGTTGAATGGGAGAATCAAATAGGAGTTGATAGAAATCCGAGTGGGTCGAGGACAATCAGACATTAGACAAAGGAAGTTCCATAGGCACGGGTAGATTTGGAAGTTCAATAAGTGTTGACAGATAAAGTCCATATAGGTTAAGGTGGACACATACCTAGCGGATGAAGGAAGACCTAGAGGCGAGGTCTCTTGGTGGACTAGAAATCCCAGTAGGTCAATGACAATTGGATGCTTGACATGGAAAAAGTCCATGAGGTAATCTCTTAGCATGTAAGATGTTAGAGAGCAACTTGTATTTTGGGCGATGGTAGTGCTCTTGTTTAGGCAAGGACTTGATATAGAAACATGTGTTTCTAGGTTTAACCATTAGTCGACTAGAAACATATGTTTTAGGGTTTAAGTTATCAATCAACTAATTCGTATAGTTGACCAATGCTGCAAATCTGCCACATGGTTACCGGCTTGGCTATGGCCTAGGAGCATTCGTATAGTTGACCAAGATATGCAATAGAGTCATTTCTATTCCAAGATGAGTCAATTAATGATAAATTTAGTTGACTTATGAAGTAAATTCAAATTATTGTAATAAATAGGATATCATTTGAAGAAGTTGAAGGTTATCACTTGGAGTCGATTGAAGATGGCAAATTAGTCTAATGGTAAAATAGTAGTCAGTGTTCGGTTAAGGATAAACTCATATCTATATCAATTGACTAATGGTAAAAGGATGATCAATTGATGACAATCAACAAATGACAAAATTTAGTCAACTAATGCAAAGCAATTTAAATTCAAGTGAACCGGATGTGATCCAAAAGGATGCATCAATGTATGATTTTGTTTAATCGACTAACAAGTAGATTTAGTTGATTGAAAATGAGCCTAATCATAAGAAAATGTGTACATCTAACAAAATGAGGTGTCTGAGAATAAAAAACTGAGCCCAACAAGACGTAGCTAGGTTTATGTTGAATGAATACTCACTACCTATTACTTTTGTGCCGAGATAATAAATCCCGCATGTTATATTGAAAAAAAGTTTACTTGCATAGCATTTTAGGAGAAACTCTATGAATTTTGGTTTGAGAAATTTCTACAATAAAACATGTTAGAGTGTTTGGTTGTAAAGATTATATTCTTAACACCTAGCTTAATTTGAAAATTTTTTTGGCTAAGGCAGAAGAGGGTCTCTGATACCGATTAATAAGCAAACGATAATTGAAATCTTGTAGTAGATTGATAGATTTTCTTTTAAGTAGCAAATCTAATAAAATGTCACCATCAAGTTTAACTTCACTAACAGATACAGAAATTCACCATCATCAGGATACATAAACTCAGATAGAGACACAAACTAGACATCATGCAAGGATAAATCTAAGAGATACATAGAATAGAAGAGAAAACTCAGAGATTTTCTGAATTCACCGTCAAAGTCTAAACTTTTTTCTTACTGCAAACAGCAAAATAAATACTAGTGTATAAAACATCCCTCCATGTTTTGGGAAGTATGAAATTTATTGATTCACTATTGATAACTAACGTTTTTAATGCTTTCCTTGGTAAAGAAGATAAGCTGAACAACATAACTTTTCCTTGAAAATACAAAATCTGCTAAAAAAGTTAACTGGTTGATTTATTACTGATAATTAAACTCTTTAATACTTTCGTTGGTCAAGAACATAAGCTGAATTAATTCTCCCTTTGAATTTGCACACTAGACCACCTATTAAAGGAACAACGATAACTTTTCCTTAACTCTTTAGCATTCATTTGGCTTATAGACTGTAGATAATACAGTAGGGTCAGCGAGATTCACAAAACCTGAATGCAGCACATTAAGCACTCCTTTGTCAATCTCCCTGGGTTAGAAAAACTTATCCTCAAGTGCTCATTTGTTCCATGATAAGTACTTAAATCAGCCACATTACGCATTGGAGACACTCCATAATCTTCAGGAGCTTGATCTCAAGCATCTCTTGCCAATTTTCTTGAGCACCTTCAATGGACCATCAGCCTTGGTTTCAATTTACCAAATTTACCAAAGTATGATTTCCAATGACCGATAAATAGATTGAATCAAGTTCACACCTTGCAAGTCATATACATCCTGAGTTTTTCCATAGTAATACTGGATTAATGTGCTTTATACCCTGATAAGATATCAATATATTGATCTGTATTCATGGTTGCTGTTTCTTAATTAATTACTGCCTGTGTGGCTGTACTTTTTAATCATCAAATTGGTTATGAATATTAAGTTCAGTAGGTAAATTAGACCATCTCTTGATAGCTTTAAATTATGACTACTGAAAAATTTGTGTCTATCTGAGCAAAATTTTGTATTCCCAGGATTTATTGACGTGTGGGACCAGCCACCACAGGATTATGAGAAGTTCTTTTGACATTTCAATTGCATCCTAATTCTATTAAAAGGTTGCCCAGTTCCATTGGAAACAGTTAGGCAATTAAAACTTCTCACTGTTGTATTATTAATAGTTGCAAGAATCAATTTGGTCACAGCCGTAAAAGACAATTGATCATATATGATGCTGTCTATTTGGTGAAATCCTTGCCCTATGCCATTTCTTATAATTATTATTATAAGAAATAAGAGGCCGGATTATGATCCTTGTGTGAATCAAGGTATTGAATATTTATGATTTCCAGCATTGGCCATGCATATGAACACAGGCACTGCAGTGGGTTTCATCAAATGGGGCATTATTATGAAATGGAAGTTTGGGATTCAATATGAAGTGCCTGAAATATAAAAGCGAACAGAATTATTTTATTCATTTGTAACTTCAGAAGTTGAAACTGTTTTATAATGCTAAAGTGAGTTATATAATTTTTTGGGTTAATGCATGTTTATCGACTATGAAATAGAAATGATCTGAATTTTTTGGGTTACTACTGAATGTATTTAAACCGAGTTAATTGCGTAGCTTTGCCTAAATCTGTAACATATACAGAATAGTACGTTTATTCAGCTCTATTTCCGTTTTTAGGCATGATGATATCAATGTTTTCTAAATATTTTTGAATTCTCTTTGGAAGCTTATTTTTGTTGCCTAGTTTAAACTGCCTTCATTACGCAATTCCATTTTAGAATGATAAAATTCTCAAAGGATGTCAGTTTTCATTTATTCTTAGCAGACATCTTATTCTTTTATTTAACCAAAACAAGTCTTCTAGCAAAATATATATATATAGATACACACACCTCATATGCCTTTCTGATTAAGCTTGAACTATTATACATGTATTGCGCAATAATAGAAGTAAACACTAACATAAATTTTTTTTAATGTTATTTTGAACTTTAATTTTCATTCTATCACCTATAACTAGAGTCATCTATTTGGATTGGGCTATCGGATTGATATGTACTGCTACACAATTAATTTAAGCTGATTAGACTACAATTTTATCAATCCATTTTAAATGGGTCCAGGCATACGACCCACCTAAGCTCACGATCTGTGCTAGTTAGCTTGTGGACTTAGGTTGGTCCATAGGTTGAGAATTTTTTTCTTCCAAAATTTAAAATTAAAGTGTAAAACTCAATGAGCTTATGAGTTTGATCCGCCTAAATTGTAATGCAAATTTAAAATTTTTATTTTAAAATTTTTTTTATAGGCTTGTGGGCTTGACCGGTTTAAATCGTAATCTAAATTTAAAAATTTTAATCTTATATATATATATATATATATATTTGATAGGCTCGTGGGTTCGATTGCTTAACCCGCAACCTACTTTAAGTTGGGTTGGAAATTTTCTAGCCTGTTAAGATGGTGGGTTAGCCACCCCGTCTTGCCATATGATGGGTTTTCAATGGGCCGATCTGTCCCACCACGGCTTGGCCCGTTTGAGAACACTAATGAAATGGATTATGAATAGTGGCAACCATTGTGTATGACATGTATAGAATAAGAAATGAACATATTAGAGATAAAGTCAGAGTTATATCTATTAAGAGAAAATTTAGAAAGATACATTTAAGATGATATGAATATGTACTTAGATGATCAATAAATACTCCAATTAGGTGATGCGAAACTATGACAAATATACACATCAAATGAGTAAGAGGAAGATAAAAAAAACTTGTCTAATAATAATAAAATAAGTTTTTTTTTAAAAAAAATATATAGATAATATAGTAGAGGATATAGCCTAATGGTTAGAGCTGTTAGACGGGTAGACCCGTGGTGGGACGCACCGGCTCGTGGCAGATCGACCATTTGACGGGGCGGGTCGACTTGCCATCTTGATGGGTTGGGAAATCACTAATCCAACTCAAGGTGAATTGCGGATTAGGCGAGCCAATCCACGAGCCCACCAAAAAATAAAAAAAATGACTTATATATATAAAATAAATTAAAATTTATAAATTTGAGTTATGAATTAGACGAGCTAAACTCATAATTTAGTACACAAATGTGATGATGTCAAATATCTTTATATTCAAAGTCAATTGGAGGTTTGAATTTCACATTTTTAATTTAATAGTATGTATTTCCAAGCATTTGTTTTTCTTTCTTTTGACAATTATTCTTTATTTGATTTGGGTATAGAAGTGGGAGGAGTCCGATCTAATTCAAATTAAAGTCCTATCTTCAAAGTTCTTAAATTTTCTATTTTAATTTTAAGTTTTAGGAATTTTTTTATCCTCAACTTGCTGGCCAACCCAAGCCCACCACGGGCTGACCCATGCAGATTGTGGGCCCAAGCAAGTAGACCCATCTGGATCCGTCTTTAAATGGATTGATAAAATTTTAGCCTAATCTGTTTGAATTGTTTGATCGGGTGGGCTAACCTGATGGGTCCAACCCAAATTGACAACTCTACTAATGGTGCGTAATGATTCATATCGATCTCATTTAGTGGGATAAAACTTGATTGATATTGCATTCCATCACCTGTGACCCTGCACATTTTCTATTAGATAGAATGTTAAAAATAGAGGGGAGAGGTTGTGAATAATCTTTCCTCAAATTATACATGCAGATAAACAAACAATTGTAGCAAAGGTGAAATTCGCTATCCTAATGGGCCCACACGACATGTCCTATAGCTAGCTATGAGAAGGTAAATCGGGAAGTTACAGTTAGCCACTACGGGGCAAGTCATTGTTCTCAACTTTGTCGAGATTCGATACCTCACCCATTGTAATAATATCTATCCCATATTAGTCAACTCAACTATGTCACGGAGGCATACAGATGTACAAACAAAATAAGTAGTGTAGTGGAATCAATACATATCGTAACATTTGACCCGTTTATGATTATTGGCAATGAGTGTATGTTAGGTTCATTATTGTGTTTAAAATGCACGTGAAGTTTTTTAGGACTTGGGCAAATCACATGGAGCCTTGGCATGTTCGAGGAACTTGATGGCCCGATGGTCAAGGTTCATGGATTATTTTGTGTAATGGGTTGGCGGGAAGCTGGGGTGAACGAATCGCCTTTTACTATATGGATTATTTTGTGTCGAAATTTATTTTCTTATTTACTAATTTATGATGGGCTAAATTAGAAATAAGAAAAGTTTATAACTTTTCAGATATAAATAGCGGTTTATATCTTAATTCATATATATGTAACCCTAATTTTACTTACAGCCCATTATCATAAAATTCTAGGAGGATGCATATTAATATGAATGATTTCAACAAGATTAAATATCTGTCGTTATAAATTTAGATATATTATTGTTCATTATATATTTTGATATGACACAGAGGACTTTGAATTTAGATTTCTATTATATGATTATTATTGGTTATTGATTTTTTTTTATATATATACCCATAGAAATGATATCATTGCACATTTTATGTTTTACATCATCTGTACATCTAATATATTTTTTTCACTTTTTAAAACCTGAACTCAAAGTATAAGGACATCCAATCGTTAAAGCTTTAAATGATTTTTTTATGATTTTAATATGTCATGTCAATATTATAAAATCTAAATATTCCTAATAATTAAAGTATTAAGTGAGTTTTTTTTATGATATAATTCATATTATGTAGTTGCATGACTCCATGTATATATACATTAATTTCAATACAAAATAGTAGGTTTGAGTTTAAAGAGTAGATTTGAGTTTTCACCACATACTGCTGTTAAACTATAAACCTCAAACTTCATATCTATATTGATTTAAACTTTTTTATTAATTTTTTTAATATTAAAAACCTCTTCCAAATCTTGCATGAGAGATGCTATGAGAATATTTACATAATCACTTATTCAATAAATGTAAATCTCGAAAAGGTCATATCAGATCATTACTAGCCACCATTATTTTGCAAGGTTGGTGGTCTGCCCCATCGTCCCAGAGCTAACTCTCTTATATTAATGATGATTTGAGAAGCGCGTACACTAGTGCAATATTGCAATCATGTGCATGAGGATGACTCTCCTGCTTCTTCTCACGGTTACGAGTCTCCTTCCCGCGATCTTCTCGGCCAATGGAAGCAGCAAAGCGGAGAACGTGACCCATCTCCACTTCTTCTTCCACGACGTCGTCAGCGGCCGCAACGCCACCGCCATCAGAATAACTAACCCTGTCACGTCACCAGCGGGGACGGGGACGGGGACGTTGTTCGGCTTGGTGATGATGATGGACGACCTGCTGACGGAGGGGCCGGAGCCTTCTTCGCAGGTCGTGGGCCGGGCTCAGGGCTTTTACGCTTCGGCAGACCTCACCGAGCTAGCCTTCCTCCAACCCATGAACCTCGTCTTCACCGCCGGAAAATATAATGGCAGCGTCCTAACCGTGCTGGGCCGGAACGCTCCTTTCCATGAGATGCGCGAGATGGCGGTTGTCGGCGGGAGCGGCCTCTTTCGATTCGCCCGCGGCTACGCGCAGGCGCATACGCATACATTATCTGCCAACGGGGATGCCATTGTCGAGTACAATGTGTATGTCATCCACTTTTCTCAAAACTAGCGACGTTGGGATGATGGATTTTTTTTTTTTTTTTGTTTGCACGATATATATATATTCAGCTTATATCGATTAATCTAAATGATGAATTAAATTATCTATTTGATATGACTCATCTTATTAATCTTAGAAATGATGAATCAAATCATCTATTTGATTTGAGATACTGAAAAGATGTCATACCGTTGTACCCATTGCCACGGGCAATGGCATAGTCAGGATTTTAAACTAGGAGGGGTTATTTTTAAAAATTTCAAACATTAGTATTGGTTGATTTTCACCATCTAAAATCTAATTTTAAATTTAAGGAGTAAAAAATGATGTTAAATTTAAAATTTTCGACCATAGCTCTCAGTTCTAATTGAAACATGATCCGCCAATCTCTAAAGCCTATCTATGTCTTAAATTTGAAAAATCATTTATGATATCACTTTCTCATAATATTTAGCATGATTGCGTATGATACGATGGAGGTTGCAGTGTGTAGAGAGAAAAAAGTGTAAGATAAATTTTTTAAAAATTACCATAATTCATTTTAAATCGATCAAACTCATTTAAACCTTAAATTTGCTTCGGTCATAACTCAACCAAATCAAATGCCAATTTAAATCAACATAATCATTATCTGTGTGTCTATCTGTTGGAGTTAGTTCAAATCTGATCTAATTTTAATTTAGCTAGCGCTTTCACTTTGTATTCTACATTTAATTTATCCATTTATTA
>JBBMJZ010283094.1:0-18250 GCA_037833815.1 Zingiber zerumbet
GTTAAGTGGCTAAAAACTGTTGCTAGACGATTACCTTAGTCTTGTGTATGGATTTACATTGCCTTCGTGTATAAAACCTAGAGGGTTGCACGCATAGCATGTAAACATGAATATTATTTATAATTGATTATTTTAGTGGATACTAAAATTAATCAATTGATTATTTTAAAATAAGAATTAATTGGATTATTAATTAATTCTGAAATATCAGAAGTTACTTAAGAGCAAGATCAAATATGGATTTATTTGATACAAATAAGAGAGAATTCGAATAGACATAATCATGATAATTAATGGAGAGTTCGAAGAATCATCATAATGATGATTAATGGAGAATTTGAAGAGTCATCATAATGAAGGTCATAAATGAAAAATTTATGGAGGCTATAACTTTTCATCTTCCTAATTATTGAAGATCATAAATGATGAATTAATTGATATATTAACTCTTCGTATTTCTTGAAGGCTATAAGTAGTCATCCTCGGAAAGATTCAAGTGACAAATTCCTTATCTTCATTTCTCCCTCGTCAACTTCTTCTTCACTTTCTTCCATCAGAAGAGATGGTAGTGTTTCCAAGGTTTTGTCGATCCAAGTGGCACTAATGGATCGCATCAAATTCATGATCTAGTGCACGTGGATAACGCTAGAGGAGTCACACGTGAGACTCTTATCTGTCTGTGATATCATTCACGCCTATAGAGGACTTGAGGTATGTTTTTATGTCATTTTGTATAAAACTATATGTACTACGAAAAGATCCATGGTTCAATATATGTCTTCCATTGTACTCTGAACCCAACAAAGGAATCATGAGTCTTAGAGTAGTAGTCACCGGACTACAAACCAAGTAAAAATAAGTGTGTTCTTACTTTCATATATATTTTATTTTTTTCTTCGTTGTATACTTGTTTTCTGAAAAGTTTTTAAAGGCGAAAAAGAAAAGTTTTTAAAATAAGATCCCCCCTACATTCATTTTGATCATACATTTAATTGATGATATTGTTGGAACAATCAAAAGGTTTCTGAGTCGATTTAGAAACTTGACTGATAGGTAGCATCAGTTGACTATTGCTAAGCTAGATTGAGTCATTGGGCTGACAAAGTAGAACAACGTTCAATTCAAAAATAGAGCCACGACTTGAAGCCTATAAAAGAGAATTTGTGGAGGATTTCACATGTTGATTCTTAGAGATTTTTAGGGGAAGTTTTATTGCATTTCATACCTTTAGGAGAGAAATCAAAACAATCAAAAGTGATCAAAACAAAAATTCATTGTTGTAAAGTGTTTCATTTGTATTGTTCTTAAAAATATGGAACCGTCATATTAGCGACCCCCTAGCGCCGGTCCCATGGATATAGAGGGAGGTAAATATAGGTACACAGCTGAAAGCGCATGACTGGGACACTAACCCCTAGGCAATGACACCTTGGGGATCGAACCCTGGACATTTCAGCCACGAAACTATGCGCCCCCAATTGTGCTACGCCCTGGGGACATTTGTATTGTTCTTATTTTCTATTGAATGTTTGTATTTATTTGTGTTTATTATAAGAGAATATGTTTGTAAGAGGTTTCTCCATATTTAGAAGTTGTCCAACATAGAAAGACTATAGTAGTGATACTGCTAGAACTCTAGGTCATGAAGTAGGAATCGTAACTTCCGAACCATATAAAATCGAAGGGTTATGTTGGTGTTGATTATAGTTGTCTCATTTATTTTCCCCTACGTATTATGATCACACATCGATGAACGAAATTGAACGATAGAAGCAAATCGGTCATCAGTTCCAACATAAATGACTTACGCAATAAAGTGGAATCAAAATGAGTCGATTAAACGAGTCATTGTTAGGATGGGCAAGCGACTGGAACTAGGTTGAGTTGACTGAGAGATTCATTATCAAGCAAAAAAATTAAGTTGAAGTGATTGTGAAAACGTTCGACTGAAAATGATCAAGTTCACTAGCTTACTATAAAATAGAAAAGCGAAGTTTGTTTGAAGATGACTTGGTGGTTATGCAGGATCAAAGAGTTTGCAAAGGCTAGCAAAAATGAGTTATTAAATTCCTACGTCCTTGTGCTTTTTTATTCAATTTTATAGTCTAGAACTGTAGTCTTACTTGCTTCTTATTCAAGTTTCTGAGTTGGCACCGATTATTCTAGAATTAATCGATAACAATTAGATATTTATTAATGTCAATTAAAATAAATAAATATTTAAAAATTAATTTTATATTGCGCTCATGCAAAAAATGATTTATATTTTTATAAAATATTTAATATAATAAAAAAATAACTTAGAACCATGCATTTCGTCACGAGTTTCCTCACCGCGGACTGGATAGTCAAAGTGGGCGGGGGGCTCTACAGCTGGCAACACGTGCGACGAGGTTCAGACACGTGCAAGAGCGGGCGAGCGCGCGCTACGAGATAGTCGTTGCCGTGTCGACCCGGAGGTCCACTTCCTCCGCACGCGCGCGCGCGCGTTGCGCGACACGTTGCACTTCTTGATTCCTCCTCCGCCAGAAGCAACGCGCTCGACGTCGCATCTCGCCAACGACCAATCTCATCGGTGGGAGACCCTGTTCGCTGTTTGGTGATCCATCGCACCGGAGCGGTTCTGCCCCAACTGTTCACTTCCGAAATATTTGACCGCCGACGTTGCCGTTTGACCCACCCACTAAGCTCCCGCCGAGGCCGCCCAATCCATTTATAGCACGGTTGCCCTTTGTCCGTGATGGACGGCCTTTCAAATCGCAGCGATGGACGGACGGACGGCGAAATTGAGAAGAGCGATGCCGGGGAGCGTGGCGGCGTTGGATGTGGCGGCAGTGACCGTACCGCACTACTTCCGGTGCCCGATCTCGCTGGAGCTGATGCGGGATCCGGTGACGGTGTGCACGGGGCAGACTTACGACCGGCCGAGCATCGAGTCGTGGGTGGCGACGGGGAATACGACGTGCCCGGTCACCCGCGTGCCGCTCGCCGACTTTACGCTCATTCCCAATCACACCCTCCGCCGCCTCATCCAGGAGTGGTGCGTCGCTCACCGCTCCCTCGGGGTGGAACGCATCCCCACCCCCAAGCAGCCGGCCGACCCGCTCCTCGTCCAATCGCTCGTCGCCTCCGCCAGCGCCGGATCTGTGACTTCGCGCGTCGCAGCTCTCTGTCGCCTCGGTGCGCTGGCAAGGGAGTCGGAGAAGAACCGTGCGGTGATTTCTACCCACGAGTCGCGATCGGCCCTCGTTGAGATTGCGTTTGAGGGAAAGGAGGAACTTGCCGACCAGCCGGCCTTGGAGGCCATGGCCGTGCTCTCTATTCTACCTCTGTCCGAGGCAGAGAGCACGGCAGTGGCGACGCGGCCAGAGCGACTTCGCCGGCTAGGGGAGATGGTACGGGAGCACCCGTCGATGGAGGCACGGATCAACGCGGCGGCTGTGATCGAAGTGGTCGCGGCAGGAGCACGATCGGCCGAGATCAGAACCGCGGTTGGGGAGACGGAAGGGGTCATGGAGGGATTGGTGGCGCTGGTGGAGCAGCGGGGGAACCCGCGCGCAGTGCGGGTGGGGATCCGTGGTCTCTTTGCCCTGTGCCTTGCAAAGGAAAATAGATTCCGTGCGGTGGCCGCAGGCGCTGCTGCGGCAGTGGTGGGAAGGGTTGGTGAACTGGCATCCAGTGATGCAGAACGGGCATTGGCCACGGTGGAGCTTCTTTGCCGGTGGGAGGGCGGCAAGGAAGCGGTAGTGGCGGGATGGGGAGGAGGGGCAGCTGCTGTCGAGGCGCTGGTGAGGGCGATGGCCGGGATGGCATCTGGGAGGACGGTGGAGCACGCCGCGGGAGCTCTTGTAGCGGTGCTGGGGAATTCGGAGGCGCTTCAATGGGAGGCGGTGGCCGCCGGCGTGGTTAGCCACCTTCTACTCTTGGTGCAAGGTGGGTGCTCGGAGAGGGCCAAAAGGAAGGCCCAGCTTCTACTAAAGCTCCTCCACTCTGCCTTGCCATTCCACGACTCCGTCCCCAACTCCGACGACTACCTCCAGGCATTCTGAAAGAGCAATTCAAAACAACAATTCTCTAACCTTGCAATTCCTCCTCTTCCATTGTGCAATACTTGCAAAAAATAATCATGTGATTATTATCCGCTTCTCTTTGCTTTTTTTTCCTATGAAAAAAAAGAAACCATCTTTGTTCAGAAATTTCACCTAGTTAGAGTTCGAGAAAGGAATAATCTCAAGATAGAATTGCTGGGAAGTGAAATCAATGTAGAGATAAATTTTGGTCCTTCTGTTTTGATGTTTGGATTGTTCTTTGTAGTAAGCAATGGTGACTATGGATGTAAGTATGAATTTCCGGTTGAAATTTATGGACAGACAAATTGACAAAGTTTTCTTTTCTTATAATCTTATTGCCTTTGCTGTTCTTCATGCATTTTCTTGCATTCCGGACTTTATTATTGATAAACAAAGCTGTTATAATTATTCATGGGAGGTAGGAGCTCATCATTGAGTGCATAACCTTTTTTGACTATGACTGGTTGAGCATCTAACAGGTCATGATAATGTTTGGTAAACTGAAATGAAACCCTGATGTTGTGCCTTTAAGTTAGGATGATGGTGAATGAACTCTGCTGGATTTCAGGAACTTTTGTATAAAATATGTGTTTAACTATTCTTTTCTCTTGCCCTTTTTGCAGGATTTCAAGTCACTATCTCAGAAAATTGTAAAAGTTGTCCACTACATCAGTGAAGCTACTTACGTTCAAGTCCTGAGCTCTGCTGGTGATGATGCTATACATTTCTTAGGATTGGACTCGTTTTCATGCATGTCAACTTCTGAATAATCAAGATTAGCTTGCTGCTTCTATCTTGGAACACTAGGAATTTGGCAGTGCCAGGAGCTGATGCTGAGCAAAGAAGCTTTTGGAAAGGATGGACTAGAGTTCAGTGGTGCGTGGAATGAAATTCTCAAGTGGAACAGACCAACAGTGGATGCTTCCTTGCCTTGTCTTTCCTTCTCACCTTTACCTCGTGGTCCTTGAATGCAAAATTGTCCCAGGCGTGAATCCAACATGTCAAAAGCAGGAGAAAGGGAATGGAAGAGACAGAGGCTTATTCATAAAGAAAGAATTGTGGTGGGCATCACATGAGCAAAAGGATTGACCCATTGGTGTCACATCACATGGTTGGACTAGGCCACTGATTAATGCATTAAATTAGTTTTGCTCAAATGGCTGCCACATGAACTGAAGGGAGCTTTGTCTTTGTCCATCTATCCCGCTAAACAAAGGTGACAAAGCTAATGTGCAGGTCAAAATATGCATTTCTTTCATGGTCCCAGTGGGTCACACAGGCAAGCCATTTCATTCCAGGTCATGTTTCAATTTGTCTGTGGTCCTAAAGACAAAAGACGACTTAATTTTTCAACAGAAATTTAAGATGCCACTTACTGAAATTGTCAATGAATAAGGGAAATCCTTTTTTCAGAGTATGTAAAGCATGTTGTTGTGAAGAAACAGTTCAATGGATCTTTGAGTCAATGTCACCTATTGTTTGTGCTAGTTTTCCTTTATGGTCAGACATGATGGAATGTTTTGTAGCCCAATACATTTAATACTGAATGTACTTCAATGTCTTAAAAAGATAGCTATAGTCTGCTCAAGTTGATCTAATCTCTTCTTAAGATCCTTTCAAATTAATGGAAGTCACAAGTTTATGCCAAATCAAAAGAGGTAGAAGTAGGCTTTTTCAAATGCTATGAGGCTTCTAAGTTAGGAGTTCGACCCAAAATCTCCAATTGAAAGCTCAAGAACACTTTGTCTAAATCTAATGAAGAAAGCAACGCAGTTCAAAGAAGAAGAAAAAAAATGGAAAATGGTGAGTAGAATAGTAAAAGGAAGTGGAGAATATGAGATCACACCATATTCTGATTTTGGTTGTCTCTTATCTCCAAATCAAGATGGAGAATTGAATTTTACAAATCAAGTTGAACATCAACAAAATATTTGATAAGAATGACCCGAGAGTGAGATAACACAAACTCTGAGGGTACAAGCACAAGAACTTAATAAGGACTCAAAAGCAAAGAATAAGAACAAGAACTGATGAACTGAAGAACGAACTCAACCTTTGTTAAAATTAAGATGTTTAATAGGATACCTTGTTACAAGAAAATCAACATTGTTCTCTTATCATACAAGATTCGTATTGCGAGATTTATTTTTTGTATTTTATATTTTTAGTGTAGTTAAGATGCTTGCTAATCATATGTCTTAAACGCCCACTATCTAGGTACCACTAAAACTCACTTTTTAAGAAAATCTATCAACAAATTTTGTTTATTAGTTTTAGTAATCAAAACAAATTGGGTCATGCTAAATAAACAAAAATTGTTCAAGAATCTGTCTTAACCATTATTCTTTTTGTTACACCCTAATGGCATTCCTATGGAAATGATCCATATGTTTCATCATTAAATTGTGATTAACTCCTAACTATTAGAGATGGGTAAGTTTTTTTTTTCTTTTCAGTTTAGGGTCACTCCCAAGGTTGGCTTTCCTATAAATGACAAACTAACTCCCAGTATTATTTCAAGATATTGAAACCTTCGTGAATATATATTCTATAAAATTCATTGCATGGTAGATACTCATGGTGACAAAAGGTAATTTATTCGTCCCAGTACTTCTGGCAATCCGTTCCTAGGTCAACACAAAAGAGGTAAATCACGGATGACTACTAGCCTTAGGCAATTAAATAGCACATAAGAGAAGACAAACACTCGGCTAATAGTTGAGATTTAACCCCAGACCTAATGATAGTAACATCGCCATGTGTTAGCCAATTGCCTGTCCCGAAAGGATATTTGCAAAGTTTATCACTTTTACATTTATCATAAAAGACCTTGCAACCGCTAAAGAACATTGTCATAGGGTTGCAATAGATGTCATTGTCGCGACGGTAATAATTTGCAACGATATTATGTGATGACATAAGATTGTTACTAATATTGACTTCACTTCTCTCTTATAAAGTCACATTTGCAGCAATGACTTATATAAATGTCGTAGCAAATACTACTTGCACCAAGTCATGTTTGCATTTTATCATAATTTTTTTTAAAAAGGTCTATTGTAAAACCTATTCGGGAAGGGCATTGGTTGAAGAGGAGCCAAATCAAAATATGGCCAATTGAATCACGTGATTCTTTCTTAGCTATTTCTACTTTGGAGGCAAAATTAATAATATGCTACGAATCATTCAATCACTTGATTTAGTTGCAAAACTTAATTACAACATTACATATCACAGATCGTTAATGATATAGACAAGGCATTTATAATCAATTGTGATAGTAAAGAAGCATAATTGTATGCTAAGAAAAATCGTTGCTCATCAATTGTCGATATCAAATTTCTGACAGTTAAAAAAAAAGTTTAAAGTAATCAGTATATATTCCATGTTGATGGTTTTGCTCACCAAGCTCCACAAATATTGCTAATAGCATGATCTTGCCTGAGGTTGCTAGTGGACAACTCATCAGTGACATGTCGAGGGGACCTTCGTAGTTTGCCTGAAAATAAAAAACACTAAGGAGAAGCAGGCTAGAGGGACCTCCGGGAGTTTCGGTCAAGTCAAAAACATGAATAGTGAGGGAAATTGAATTACAGGAATTAGGATTATTTTTCTCCTTTTTCACATACCTGGGCTAGTAGAATTAGGGATAGCAATAGGGCAGGTTGAAACCCGGGCCCGTAACAAATCCATCCCAGTGGGGCGGGTTTAAACCCACCTAAACAGGTCTCAACCGGGTCCGGGGCAGGTTCCGGGTTTAACCGGACCCACCCCGAACCCGTCCTGTATAATATTTTTTTATTAATTATTAATTGAATAAAAATTGATAATTAATTTTTAATTGAATCAAAATTAATAGATTTTAATTTGTGCTAATATATTTTGTTATAAAATATTATTAATATAAATGTTGAAAATAAATTTAATGTTTAATCAATTTTTTTTTAAATTTTATTTTGTATTTAAAACTTTTTTAAAAAATAAATATGGCGAGTCTAGCGGGTCTAACCCCGACCTGCCCCGTCGGGTTCGCGGCGGAGCGGGTCCAAAGGGAGGCGGGGTGGGTCTTGGGTTTGGCCAAACCTGTTTCAACCCGGACCCGTTGTCATCCCTAAGTATAATTGATCACCTTTTATAGAGCGAAGGTTGTTTGCCACGTTCTCCTTATTTTCCGCTGACGTTATCACACTCTCTGCCATAAATGACCTTTATTTCACTTTATTTCGGAATACATCACTTACGTTATCCATCATTTTTGTAGTAATGGTGACATGTCCCACATTCTCCTATGAGTAATGGTTCCTTTGAGGGTAGAGTTGAAAATTAGAAACTCAAGTTGATGTCGGGAGTCGAGAACTTGATTCACTGTCAGGAGCTCCAATCGAAGTCGGGAGCCGGAAGTCGAGAAGTCAAGTCAGGAAGTCGAGTCGAGGGCTAGTATGGACTGCTCTTCTGGTCAGATCCTTTTGGCCACGTGGCAGTCGCTGGTTGACCTCCACATCACTAATCTTCCCCTCAAATCTAGTTGAATAGCGTGCAAATCCAACTGATTAGACAGTGCTAATTATGACCAAGTTCTTCACTTTGAATCTCCTCTCTCCACGTGGTCAAAAGACAACACGTCTTTTAACAAAATCTTCATCTTTAATTATCACCACGCCTATTAAATGCACGACAAGCTTTGTTAGGCTCGTTTTTCAGGACCAAGAGATATGAACACCTCCGAGGTTATATCTCATTAAGGTGAGGTGGCCCTTTGGCAAGGTAGATTGACTGGCGATTTGGATGTAATGATTATTATATTGTTGCGATCTGTTTGCTCACGAGGTGGGCAATCCTTGTTGATTTGCCATTGACCCAAACCCAAGGGTTCGCGTTAAACCCCTAATTCTATAAGTAGGGTTGTAAGGGTTATCATCCCGTGAAACCCTTATTTGCGTGTACCCTTATCTCCTTCTCTAGTGCTTCAAGTTTCTTGCTTTCCTATTTCAAGTAAGTCCTTCGTCTCTTCGTTGTTGGGAAGTTTCTTTAGCCTCCAATCTTCGGTCTCGTGTCGACGTGTGGTCGCTAGTGCTTGGGGTACCTATCTAGTAATGGCTGTGGGATCCTCATTGTCTACTCCTTGGTATCAATAAGTGGAGTCAAGTTTGAATGAGGCTTCGTTAACCAACCTAAGTGATACTTACGGCAGACCATACCCTTATACTTCTGAACAAGGACGATCGCCCCGATCGTCCTCCTCCAGTGCGACTTTCTTCCGCAGCCATCTGATAAGCGGGTTGTGTTTCCCTATTCACCCTTTCTTTATCGAAGTATCATAATATTTCTGTATTCCTTTATTCCAGTTAGGGCCCAATTCCTTTCTCATATTGACCGGGTAGTCATTTTGTTTCGTCTATTTTAAATCCCTTTGTCTGTTCAACTATTTCATTGTTTCTTTTATCCTAAGAAGATGAAGGACGACGTATTCTTTTTCTCCTCTCGAGTGCGACAAGGTCAGCTCAAAGGTTTCCCCTCATCCCATAAGGAGTGGAAACCTCAATTTTTCTTCCTCCGGACCCCGACTCCTATGCCATGGCCCCATCGTTGGCAACGTGATATGTCTTCACCCCCATCCGTAACGAATAATTATTTGGTGCGAGGGTATTTTCGTGCTACTGAGGAGCACCAAGACTTGAAGTTCAATAGCACTTTGCTGCTAGAGAAGGGCCTACTTTATATGTTTAGACTGAGCCCCCTCCTAGTACCCCCTCAGCTTTCCTATGGTATTTTCTCCTCTCTTTCACGGACTTGGTCTTCTAATTGAAAATATCTTCTATTTTTGTAGCTTCCACGATATTGAAGACTTTCATGGGCAAGGCCATGAGACTATCGGATGTCGAGTTAGAGGCTCGTGGCACCGAGATTATCGACTTGACTGGAACAACACCCCCTGCCACAACTGCTCCCGAGCCATCTATCGTCCAGCCCGGAGCTGGTCATCCAATGTCTACATCCGGGGCAAGAGAGTCCTCGGCGCAACGATCTGCTCCAGTTGGGGTGATGCCCGTCGGCTTACCACTAGCCCCCATACCTTTAGAGGACTGGGGATCCCTCTCCACATCACCCGGAAAAGGTATCGCTCCCCCCGATCGGATCGCCATCCTTCTCCTTCTCCACCTCAAGGTCTCGTCTACCCCCAACTGGGCTTACCACTCGTCGGTCATCCGACCCCCCCCCCCCCCCTTCCAAGCCTGCACAATTGATGGGTCCCATCATAGGGAGCCATAATATGATTTTACTGAATGCTTAGATAGCTGGAGATTCACCTTAGATTATATTTTTATGCAGACATGAGGGTCTATATAATCGAAAAACGTTAAACAGATGCTAATCACTTCTACTATGGAGGCAAAGTTTATAGCCTACTATGATGCTCTCAATCGTAGGAAATTTATGCGGAATCTTATTACAGAATTACAGATCTTTGGGGACATTGATATACCATTGAGAATTAACTGTGATAATAAAGCTGTAGAATCATATTCCAAGAATAACCATAGTTTGTCGAAGTCTATGATAGAGCATATAAGGATAGATTCTATGTTAGTGGATTTGCTCTCCAAGGGCTTGTCACCCAAGGTGTTTCATCAACATGCATGTGTTGAATATGAAGGTTCTTTCTTTTGGTAAAGTACTCATTTGGTAGGAATCTGTATTTTGGTGTAATGCTTTATATTAATTAACATATATTTTTTTGACTTATTGTACGTACTAAAGTTTTTACATGTGTATAAAGTTTTGACTCTTTGACATAAAGACATCATGATTTACTATATGGTTTTGCATACGGTATTTGAAAATTTGATGTATGACTCAATTTTGAGTCATAAGATTGAATCATGGTTTACTACTATGATTCTGCATAAGATTTTAGTAAACATGATTCAGAGTCAGTTCGGATTATAAGGACTCTTGAGAATGGGCATGTACAAATTACATTTCATGTCATTCTCATACCACACATCTACATTTGATCATGACATTAATAAAATTAGTATTATGATTAATATTGAGTCTTGTTACAGTTATAGTAACTCTGACTTGTTTAATCATGTACTAATTAAATTAATGGACCAAATTATTTAAAAGGGTATTTAACCCATAAAATTATGACATGTTGAACTCAACTAAAGTGTTGTGTGTTGTATACAATATCACGTATAGCTCAAGTGGGAGATTAAAGGATTGAGTCTCTATTAGTGGGGCTAATATGAGATTAATAACAACACAATAATTTTAGTGATCTAATTAAACCCTAATTAAGTGATCTAATAATTATTGAATGTGGATTCAATATACAGATCTAATACTCCAGTTCATTAATATTAGTGAGATGTTAGTAGGTTATTTTTGTTGGGTTGCAATGGTTATAAACAAAGTCCTACATTAAAAACATATGGAAAGGATAATGAACTTATAAGGGAAAGATATCTCTATTGATATGAGGCATTTCGGGTAGAGCCCAAAAATAAAATCATGAGGACTTATACTCAAAGTGGATAATATCATACTATTATAGAGATATATAAATTCTTTTGGTCAAAAACCACCAACTATGCATAAGAGTCATGGTCCAATTGAGCCATGTGAGTGGAATATTAACGTCGAACGAAGAAAGTAAGGGCTCTCATGTCTGGATCAAGATGATCAGACACCAAGCAGAGAAAACCTAATTGCGGCTAGGTAAGGAAGACCTAGTTGGTTGGTTAGACCGAGGGACAGGAAAGTCCTGAAGGGTCAAGGATCAGATGACATCAAGCGGATAGGCTTGAGGGGGTGATCCTTCGTTTGAGGGGGGATTGTTGGGTTGTAATGGTTGCAAACAAAGTCCTACATTGAAAATACATGGAAAGGATTATGGACTTATAAGGGAAAGATATCTTCATTGGTATGAGGCCTTAGGCTTTTTTGGATAGAATCAAAAATAAAACCATGAGAGCCTAAACCCAAAATGAATAATATTATACTATTATGGAGATATCTAAATTCTTTTGGTCATAAGAGCATCCACATCAGTTTCCTATCACTATATCTAAAATTTAGGATAAATAGCTCACTTTATTAAATTTAGATAACTATTTTTCACTATATACTACATCAACTACCCTAAAATTTTCATTATCTTTAAATTTTTATTATTTTCTTCTCTTTCTTTTATTTTTTATTATTATATTTAGATAATGAGTGGAAGAAAAGAGAACTAGTGGAAGGAGAGATATTGAAAAGAAATATTATTATACATTTAAGGTAGAAATTTAATTCTCTAAATTTAGAGAATCATTATTCATCAGATCTAAATTTAGGGATAGATAGGGTAGCTGATGCAAAAACTTTTTAGTTACTCTATCTAAAATTTAGGATAAATTTTTTAAATAGGTTAACTGATATGGATGCTCTAACAATTTTAACTACCTTACTATAAATGACAAAATAACTCATAAGTATTATTTCAAGATATTGAAACCCTTGGTGAATATATCTTCTATAAAATTCAATGCATTTGTGACAATAAATGTATTGTAGATACTCGTACTATCATGGTAGAAATCCATCTAGAAGGATAAAATATTATTGCAAAGTTCATCATTTATGCATTTATCATAAAAGACCTTGCAACCGCCAAAGAACATTGTATGTCATCGTCGCGAGGGTAATAATTTGCAATGACATTGTGTGATGACATAAGATTGTTACTAATGTTGACTTCACTTCTCTATTATAAAGTCACATTTGCAACAATGACTTCTTTAAAAAAACTCAAACCAAATGTCAAGAATCAAAGACAAGATAATACACAGGAGGTCAGCCCTATCTACCTAATATGCAAGGGCATTACTCCCACCCAAACACTAATCTTTTTCCATGTCAAGCACTAGTAAAAATGAAAAGAAAAAAAATAAAAAATTCTACAAGGACCAGATACCCCAAAAGAATGCAGCAACACACCTCGCTTCCTCTTCTTTGTTGGTGGTGCTGCAGTTCGTCGTCGTCTTTTTCAACGTTTTCCTCTTCTTCGTATTCATCATCTTCCTCTTCTTCATCATCGTCATTATCATCATCCTCGTCATCTTCCTGTTCACTTCCTCCTTCACCATTGGCCTCTGGTTCATTTTCTCCATCTTCTTCATCATCACCCCCATCGTCTTCTGGATCATCCAAACCCCTAACACAAACAAAAATTAATCAAGTTAGGCAACGTTTTTACATCAACTACCAACTTAGAATGTTTGGAAAAAGTAGGAGCTTCGTACGCTGGTAACCATATATTATGGTCCGCAACGATCAATGTCGGCTGCCTTTTCTCCTGTCTAAGCAAATTAGACCCACCCCTAAACAAAAAAAAATAATAATAATAACATAAAGCAATAACTTTACCGTTGCGCCAAAGCTCCTCTTCAAATTATTTCTAAATGCTCATTTATTTAAGAATAGATAACAAATGATTTAGTATGAAAATGTGTTACCTAAAATAAGGGGTGAGGGAATCCTTGATGCTATGGTCATCCCAATCCAAGTCATCCCACCAATTTGGACCGCCTTGAATCTCTTTTAATCTGTTCTTGACTGTTTCTGCTCCAAATGGTAGTTTTTTGAGCCTGGGGCAATAACTCACAGATATATATTCCAAGTAGGGAAAATGGAGTGGTTGGTGTGCAATGCGATGCAGGTTATCCATTTTAGACAAACTCAACATCTTGATGCCAAAGCTAGAATTGGAACTCCCAACATTACTTATTATTTCCTCCATTTCCTGACAATTTAGTATGCTTAGAAGATTAAGGCATGGCAGTTGTAGAACCCAAGAAACATCCTTCAACTTGTAGCAATTAGAAATGTATAGGTCGCGAAGGTTGTTGAACCCAACTCCATCCGCCCAATTGATTTTCAGTTGGTGTAGAAATTTAAAATTGAGAGTCTTCAAACATTTGAAACTTGATTCGCAGTCGACGCCTGCATTCACCATTAATTGATCTCCCTTCCAGACATTTGAAATAGTTAAACACTCGAGGTTGTCAGTTACTCCAAGACTCCATTGTAACCTCTGAAATTCTGAACTTAATCCGCTCATAGCGAGGTTCCTTACCGAGACATTTGGTAACATGTTCAGTCTTTTGAGGTCAGTTGCATAAATGGAAATTTCCAAACTTAATTGGTGGCATCCTCTGAAATGTACCAACTCATCCCACCATTGCTCACATACAGGAATCTGTTGTGAGATATCCAACCACCTGATCATTAGTAAATTGGATATTATCCCATTGGGTACAGTCTTGAGACAATTATCCCTTAGAAGTAAGTACTCTAATTTGCCAAGGCAACCTAACTCGAGCGGCAAACTTGTAATTGTGTTGTAGGACAAGTTTAAATATTGAAGCTCAGTTAAGCTACCAATCTCCATTGGAAGCTCTATTATAAAACATTTAGAGAGATCCAAGTATGTTAAACGAGGCATGCTCGCGAATAAACTCTGAGGAATATTCAGAGGAGGATAGTTAGAAAAGAGAATCAACATAGAAAGTTTGGGAAAAGTAGAAGCTTCGTACTCTGGTAAAGATATAATCTGGTTCTCAATGAACAATGCTCGCTCTGCTTCCTGCCATTCCTCCTGTCTAGGCAAATTATGCAAACCAAATCCAGTTTTTACAATCGATTTCCTTCTATTCCCCTTTAACTCAGAGAACATCAATAGTGCCATGTCTCGGATGACGTCATGCATCTTTACATGTTCAGCCTCGTAGTAATTCGGCCGTCTAGAGGAGTGCTCTAGCAAGGATGCAGCCATGAGAGCTTCCAAATGGGAGCATCCTTTGGTGAAAGCTTCATTGATTACATTAAATTCACGGATTATGCCACAACCTATCCAACACGGTATCAACTCCTTAAATTTATGGATCTCATAATCTTCAGGCCACAAAGCGCAACACAAAAGGCATTCTCTTATCGAGTCATTTTCTAAACTGTCATAGCTTAACTTGAAGGCTTTATACATTACAACTGAATCTTCTTCTGAAAGATCAATGGCACTTGCCCACTCATGTTTATCCCTTATTTGATGGAGAGCGTCCTTCCAAAGTTCCCATGATTTTTTCCCTAACATGGCCCGGGCGACAGTGATAAGAGCGAGCGGAAGACCTGCACATTCTGTAGCAATTTCTTGAGCACAGGAGTTGATTCCTCTATCTGAGCTGAGAACATCCCCGTCGATATTATCCTTAAAGAGTTGCCATGCTTGATCTTGATCTAGGCAATTGACTTTGATCTTTTTCTCTGCTTTCATTCGTGCACACACCATCTCACTGCGGGTTGTGAACACCACGACTTTGCGGCGCAGCTCGTGTTGTTCCCGGCCTTGTTCGGTAGCCGAGTGTACCATCCCCAACAGTTGAAGATTCAGGTATTCACAACTGTCATCGAGAAGCAGCAAGCAATTCTTGTTTTTCAAGTAGCTAAACAATTTATCACCACGAGTTGCTTCATCATCACTCTCCTGCAGTGTGTTCAGTCCTAGAGTTCTAGCAATCTCCATCTGCAGCCTTTTCAATTGGCAATCTTTGGAGGCTACAACCCAAATGACATGATCAAATATTCTATGATTGTAATAGTGTAGCTGGATGCTCTTTAACACGGTGGTCTTACCGACACCACCCATTCCGTAGATGCCTATGATGTTGCCTTCTCCAACATCGATGTAGCCCACGATATCCTCCACATATGACTCGATCCCTACAGGCGGTCGGTGTACGATGGGAAGCATCACGGTGGGTTCCGGAGGCCTAACTGTGGCAATCGGATCCAGTACTATGCTAGCTCGACTCATCAATTCATTAGCCTCGCCGAGCTTCTTCACCACTCTTCGGATGATGGAGCAGCAGTTAGATGGCTCTCTGATAGGCACCTGATCTCCTGCTTCTTGTGTTAGACTGACACTGAAACAATTGCAACTGAAGCAACCTGATGAAACAAATTAAACAACTTTTTTCTTTATCTTAATTATAGGTAAAAAACCAGTTGTAGATTGTATGCATCAAAATACAAAAAGGTAGGGGAGAATACTCACTGATCATACTTTGGAAATCCTGGTTGATATCGGCCACTTGGGCTTCCAATTCCTCCACCTCCTGTAGCCACTGGTTCACTTCGTTGGTAGGAATCTTCCCCTCGCGCTCCGCTTCGCCGATTCGGTTCTTGATGTCGTTCCTTTTGCCTCTCAATCTCGCCATTTCCTTTTCCAATTTCTTGATTGCAGTCTTTGGCCTGCCTATAGCTAGTTGCAGTGATGCCCACAGCCCGCTCAGGCAACTGTTGACGTCTACGTTGAGATTCAGTTTGATGAACGCCATGGATGAGGAGAAGCTCTAACTTGCCAATTAGCAATATGAATAAGAGTTAAGCAAGGAGGGAGATTTCTTTTAAGGAGTAATTAATATCGGGCAGAGAAGACTGTCCATTTTGTTTGCTTGTGGTTGAAAGAGAACTCTCAACTGCTACTTTGAATAATGTTACGTTGGCAGCAATAGCTGGTAATTACACCAAGAGTAATCAACACTTAAAGAAGCTAGTAAGGAAGCTTCTTAGAATTAAACAATCTCTTCTTAATTAGGAAGCTTCCCTGCAACAAGAGTAATCAAAAACTAACTAACAAACTATGTAAGGAAGCTAGTTATATATGGTACAATGTGGAAGATAAGATTCTTTATCATATTATCCTATGGTTATAATATAGGGATATTGTTGTTAGCAAAAAGATTACCCCCATGCATGGCACTCTTTTAGTGGTGGCTTGTATTCCAACTAAGTTTAAGGATGAACAATATGTTCAAAATTAAATTGAATAAATCTAAACCAATTCAATTGAAGAACTTTTTAGATAAATCGAACCAATCGAACTTTGCTGTTAAAATCGAAATGATATAATATTGAACCAATTAATGTGTGAATAAAAAATCATATGAATTGGTAATATGACTTAATCTGGATCATCGAATTAAGATGGACAAATCTGATTCATCCAACTTGAATAGGATAAGAGTTTCTTCGTTGGCTCAATCTAAATCATTGATTTCAAAAAGGATGCATCTAAATGAAGAGGCACTGTATCTCTTAGAAAAAGATGTGATCTACATCATCCAATTCAATTTAAATGGATGAGATCTAATTAAACTAAGATCTTATATCTCTTTATTTAGTATAAATAAGATATCTCACATTCTCATTTGATTCACTCTTTACATTCAAATTTAAAGCAAAGCAAGTATTGCATTCCATACTTGCATTTGGAGAGTTCAAGAACTTTCTTCGGTTTGGAGATCTTGCGATTTGCATTGTTTCTATTGCAAAATAAAGTCCTTGTATTTTAGGAAATGATTGTCATGTTCCGTCAACACCGTGTGCGAGCTAAATTCGTCTTAAAGACAAAAACTAACTCTAGATGACTTTACCAAAGCGATTTTGTACTGTCATTCTGTCTACGCTCAAATTGCATCATCACCAGAACCTACAAAAGCGACTAGAGTCACCGATACATCCTCCGGGAAGGCTTCTCCATTTTCGAAAACAAAGCTTCAAAATTTACACTCATTTCTCTTTCAAATAGTGATATTCGAGCCCTGTGATGTCTTCCTCTGCTGTCATCTCAACTTCCAGGTGCAATAGTTGGTTCATTAACTCACTCAAAGATGGCAACAAGTGTTCATTTATTTCATGTAGACAAAGTAGATAATAAATGAACGATTTCGTCTGAAAATATAAAACAAATTAATGAGGATTATGATCAGTGAGGAGAAATAATAAAATGAGGGGTGATCGAGTGAATTCTTAATTGTTAAACCCTATGAAGAAGGCCTTGGTATATTTGAGAAATAAATTTATCAAATCACTTAATTCAACTTTAAAAAAACTACTTAAAATGCGTATTTAATTTATCAAATAACCTAATATTTGTTTCCTTTAAATTAATACTCTTCCAGTACATATTGCATTGATTTTTTAAAGATCTGAATTAAACCCAATTTTTTTCTCATAATAAATTGTCTATTAAGGTCTATTAATTTAGCAGGCTTGTGTAGCAAAGATGAAAGAGAACTCTCGACTGCAACTTTGACAATGTTACGTTGGCAGCGAAAATAAGTTGGTAGATT
>JBBMJZ010283298.1:0-18246 GCA_037833815.1 Zingiber zerumbet
AGCCTCTCAAGAAAAGCAAATGGAGCCAAGAGCAAATCCAAAGATGTGAGGCCAATGATAAAGTGACCAAGCTATTGATCAATTTATTGCCTAGTAATATCTTGAAGCAAATTGGAGAATACAAGGATGCCAAGGAGCTTTGGAGCAAATTGACAAAGATTCATGAGGTCCCTTCACTGTACCAAATCAAGAAGAATCCAAAGAGGGTGCCTCATTGGATCAAGACAAAGAGGAGGAGGATTCTGAGGTTGAGAGATGCTCAACATTGGAAGAAGAAGTCCTAGAAGATTCATCCTCAAAGGAGTGCAACCAAAAGAGTAAGGATGGAGCATACTCCTTATTTCATGTACAAGAGGATGAAGAAGAAGAATAACCCTCCATCTCCAGATCAAGAAGAGATGAAGATGAAGAAGCTTCCACCTCCATAAGTCAAGTTAAATCAATTGGAGGATCATCATTGTCAGATCAAGAGGAAGCCTCTACATCCGGATCAAAAGGAGAAGATGTCACCCCTACAAGCAAAGGTATAACAATTTCAATTGTTAATAATAAAAATCTTTGCTATATCCGTCGTTAATTGCGACATATATTTATATTTTCGTCGCTAATGACTACAGATATTTCAAATAATCCTTTGAAATATTCGTCGCCATTAGCAACGGAAATATAATTTTCCATAGTTTACAACAATGAATTATTTGAAATATCTCTCGCCATTAGCGATAAAAATATAATTTTCCGTCACTAAACTACAATACAATGACGCATGAACTTTTCGTTTTTCCTATTTTCCCTATTTACATATAAATCTAATTCACTCCAACTATCACAAGCGATGATTTTTATAATAAACTCATAATATATAACAATAAAACCCACAACAAACTCACTACACATCAAGAATTACAACATAACAAACTCATAACATATAACAAATGCATAAGTACAACAATCCATATGAATTAAAATGAACAATAGATACATAATAGTAAATCCAGATACATGTCCAAATCTAATATAAGATAAAGTTTATCATCCTAATGAAAATAAGGAACATGATAAAATAATCCAATACAATACATCCTAAAGGGAAGTCATGAACAAAATCATCTTCAGGTCCTGTATGAAATTTTATTAAGATTAGTTGTGAATAGAAAATACGATGTTAAACTTCAAAATATATAACTACTTATCTTAAACTGATAAGTAGTTTAGCTAGTAGATATTTTTTAAAAATACATGCCTACGTCTTTGGGACAAAAAAAAAAAAGCAAAATCTAAAACTAATTTTGGAAATGTATAATACAATCGGAGATGCATATAATTATTAAAAAAGTAGCATTATTTTTTACTGAAAAAAAAAGTTAAGTAAATGATATATACCTCAAAATGATCTACGATGCTTAGGAATCCTCAGGATCCTTGGTCATCTGGAACTCCAAACAATGTGATCGGTATATAAGTGAATCCGGGAATAATGTCGCTGCAAATGCTTGCATATGACAAACTATCGCTTCAGTCTGAACCTGTCACTGCCACATCACCAGTATCTCTGCGTCCCTCTTGGCCATCGTCTCCTCCAATGACGATAGTCGAGTCCGCAAGTCCTCATTTTCCTACCACAATTCTCGTACGTTACTAGATGAGGAGGAGAAACTAGGATGACTCCTAATCCTTGGATCCCTCATCCGCTCATAGATAACTTTGGCCTGAGAACCAAGCCCGTAGAGGGCATGTCTTCATCTTTCCACTAATGATATCATAATAAATGTCATTAACCACATTGGTGGGAAGAGGTTGTGACCCCTCTCCATCTGCCTCAGGCAGAGACGCATCAATAACTCTTGTGGACATTGCTTCTTGTGTCAATATAATTATTTTATTAACCTCCACATAAAGTGTACAAATATATTTATAAAATTTAATATTCTTACGTTAATTACTGAGGAACACTAATCGACAAATGACCCATCTTTTTTCTTATGAGTTTTGTTAAATATCTCCCAACAAGTGGAGGTCTTTATAATTCAGCAGCCTGTGTATAGAAAATGTAAATACATTAAAACTAATAACAAAATATATGTAAAAAATATTTATATAACTTAATTTTAAACTTATCATATTAGAAGCATGCTCCACAATCGAATGGGATCTAGCAATATGCTTTGTGGATCCAGTGCTCGGTCCAGCAGGCTCTGAATTGTGATTGCTTCAAGCAATCGTTGAATTGTTCTACTAATGTTGGGAAGTCCAAATGGCTCTCCAATACTTCCAAACTTCATCAGGGACTTCGGATGGTTTGGTGCTCCTCTGCCTCCACTTGTACAATATATTCCTGTACAGTTTAGAGTAGTATACATAATATATTTCCTCCTGGCCCTCCTCCCAAACATATCTCTCCTGTAACAATATATTTTAACAATTAATATTATGTTAACTACAAATATGTTTTCTATTCAAAATACATACAAAAAAATTCACCGTAATAAAAATTCTTCATGTCCTGGTCTACGAGATGCCATGTAGTACAAGCAGGAGATAATCATTCTTTAAACTTTTTTGATATATTTGCTATCTGGTGACCATCTGGAACAAAACTCTATGAGAAAATATCATATATTAGATATGTGTGATAATTAAAAAAAAGATAAAATACTAAAATAATTACTAAATACATAATTACTTATTAGTCATCAACAACTCACAAAATAGTTTGGTTACCATATGGTCTCTGTGTCGGCTGCATGACTATGCAAAATCACAATATTATATATACATATTTGATATAATATTGTCTTCTAACTAGGGAGATGAAAAAAACTAAAAGAAAATCCATACAATATACCATGACATTGTTAATAATTTTTAATCACTTAATGTCATTCTAAACCAACCAAATTAACATTTTATAAGTTCTCATCTCTAGACTCCATTGGTACATCAATCTCCTCATTGCTAGACATCTCTCCATCATCTATTTCCTTATAATTGACATTAACATCTACAAGTAATTGTGATGTGGATTGTATTTTTGAATCAATTAAGTAAGTGGCATTAACATCTTTCAGCACATCCATGAAGGTAAGTTATATGATATTAATATAATTGGTCAAGATGAATATTACTGTCGATAACTTCCAAATAGTTGAAATCCATCTACAGAAATTCCAAGTCTTGCATTACATGGTTCCATTGCAAAGGAGAAAAATGTTGTATCAAGATGTTTCCACGCAAGTGAGTCACAAGGATGACATAGTATATCTCCTTTGTGTACATGGTTTTGATGCCACCTCATGTGACTTGCTATTGCGGCAGATGCATACAAGCATTGAAGTCTAGCAGTTAATGGGAAGTAATACATGATTTTCATGGGAATATTTTTCTTCTTCTTCCCAGGCATGCAACTACTCTGCTTATACGAGGGTGATTACACATTCTACATTCCATCAATTCACTATCTTCATTCCAAAAGATCATGCAATTATTGATATAATAATGAATCTTCTCTACTGGTAAATCTAAATCTCTAATCAATTAATTTGTATTGTAGAAGCTATCAGTCATACAGTTATCAACGGGGATTACTTCTAACATCAATTGACATATTTCATTGTAACATCGTTTAAATAAATGATGTGTTGCCTTTATGTTCAATAATCTTGCAATAGCTGATAGTTAAGAATGACTAGAAGGAATACCTTCCCATAATTCTCTTTCATTAGCCTTTAGCATATCGTACATTTTCTGAACTTCGGGCATAGGTATATCCTCTATATTTGATTGATCATATGTATTCGAATGAATGTCTTCCTACAATTCTCTTTCACTAGCTTTCAACGTATCATACATTTTATAAACTTTGGGCGTAGGCGTTTCCTCTATATTTGATTGATCATATGCATGCATTGCGTCGTAAACCATTGATTGCATTGCATTCACAAGCCTTGATGATTCCTCTAGAGCAATCAGGGAGAATGGCATGCAACGGAAGGTCCAATTTGGTCAAATACATATGACTCTCCATGACAATATTAGTTGTCAAAATTTGGAACAAACTCATACTTGCATATATGGGTTTTCACTATATCTTCATCACAGAAAGCTATATTTCTACATCTGCACTAATTACATGGACACTTGAACTCAACATCATTCAAACATTCAGGATGAGACTTAGTGAAGTTCACAAACTCTTCATCTCCAACAAAAAATTCTTGACTAATAAATCTATTGTCTAACCTATTGTACATCTAAGCCTTGTTCATATACATTATATCCTAATGAGAACAAAATTTTTAACATGGTTAATCATATCAAACTAAGCATGATTAAATCATAATCATTTAGGTCTCATGAAATTATGCAAGTTATTTATCAAGTTATTGAATTATACAAAAATGATATCATCCAGTGTCGGCGACGCCCGATTTTTGTTAGCCGCAGTCGAGTAGTGTCGATTGTGGCCTTGGTCTGCCAGCCACGGTCGAGCAGTGTCTGAGTAGTGCCCATCACGGCTAGCACTGGCCACACAATGCTGGCTGTGCAATGCCAGCTGTAGCCGGCTTTGGCAGAGCAGTGCCGGATGAGGAGAAGCAAAGAAGAGGGAGAAGATGAGTACCTGAATGCCAGAGTAGGAGAAATTAAAGAGGGAGAAGAGATTGTCGGAGCACTAGATTCGCCAGAAATCATCGATCGCGTAAAGAGAAGAGTCCGTGTGATTACCTAATATCCCAAATTTAATGTCAAAAAATAAACTAATTCTTCGTTAATAGTGATGACTAATCCGTCGCTAATAGCGATGGCTAATCTGTCACAAATTTGTCGTAAAATGACATTTTCTATCGGCTAAAATACTAAGGTTTAGCAACCGAAATCAATTATTCCGTTTCTAATAGTGACGGAATATAAAATAATTCATCGTTATTAGAGATGAAAAATAAATAAATTTGTCACTATTAACGACTGATAATCAAATAAGCCTTCGTTAATAACGACAGATAAATATAATTTGTCGCAAAATGTAAATATTAGATGTTTTGTATTTTCCTCTAGTTAACTGCAAAGGTATAGCAACAGATTAATTAAGTCGTCGCTATCAACGACAGAAACTAAATTAATCTATCTCTACTAGCGATGGAAAATAACCTAATCCGTTGCTAATAGAGATGGAAAAAATATTAATCGATATTCTCTATTAGTGATGGATTTTAAAATAATTCATCTTTAATAGCGACGGAGTAGGCCCGTCACTAATCCTTTGTCAAAAATGGAGTTTAGCGGCCCCAATGACTTAATATAAAGGATTTAGCTATATGATTCAACATTCCGTTGCTAATTAGCGACAGAAATAACATTCCGTCACTATTTAGCGATAGAATGTTAATATCCGTCGCTAATCGTGTCACTATTTGTTATTTTTTTATAGTGGGATGTCTATGTCTTTTGTTAACTATGCTCTCTCCTATTGGATAATGATAGATATTTAGATTGAAAAAATCACTGCTCTTAATATAGTGTGTCAAATTGATATTTAAAAATATTGATATAATCAGGAGAACTAGACAAACATATATGATCTAATTTCATATCATTCTGAGTACTCTAAGTACATTAGTCAATTTTAGCTCAGATTTGATCGAAATCAACTAATAGATGTCTAGAGCTTAGAATGATATGAAACCCAATTCTATATGTTTGTTTAATTTTTCTGATTAATTTATGTTATTTTTTAATATGATTCGGTCTTTAAAAAAATAGTCTATTTAATAAAAAAAAATTACCTACTATAGTCATTCATTGGGGTAAATATGGAGGGATAAAATGACTATGAGAGATGTGATATAGTAATTTTGAAATTTGAATATGTGGTGTTTGAGAAAATTTCTAATGCGGTTCGATAAAAAGCTAGAAACGCTGTAAAAGACAACTTTTTAAAAACTAGAAAAAAGCTACTCTTTTGATTATTTTTAACAAAATGTTTTTTTTTATTTATAACAAAAAATATTCCTAAACTTTAACAACATTTAAAAATGCCTCGTACGGTTTAATTGAGTAAAATGTCTTTTAATATTTTATTTTATTATTAAAATGCTTACTCTTCGTCAATAAAAAAAGAATTGCATGATTTAAGCTATAATTTAAAGTAGCAAAATTGGTACTTCGATCAGGGCATTCTTACAAAAATAAATAAATATAAAGTTAGAAGGTGCTTTGATAATAATGAAACATTTCCCAGGCATTTGAAAATTTGTCAAATTTTTTAGGGGTAATTTGATAATCCACCTAAATAAATTATAAGAGGAAGAGTGTAAATTTTGGTAAACTTTAGGCGTAAGTAGTGAGATTTGATTAGTCCGAGGAATTTAGGCGTCTTTGGAACCGTTGAATTTAAATCGGACGGACAATATTCCATCCCGTTCTCCCCTGTCGCCTATAAAAACACGCTCTTCCTCCGCCCACCACCGGGCCGTTCTTCGTTCTTATCATTTTTTTTTGCTCCTCTTTTTTTTTTTCCCAGAGACGAATCTTACAGTGTTGTAGATAATACGCTGTTCTTCGCGATCTCTATTGAGGATTCTTCTCGATCTCCATCTTTCTGATCTTCGAGGTGGATTTGTTATTGTTAGCAATTTTTGGATTAGGGTTCCAGCGATCTTTGAGTCCGGACTGTCGCATAGTCTTCTTGAATCCATGGACAAGAAGAAGGTGGCAGTTCCTCTTGTGTGCCATGGGCATTCGCGACCCGTCGTGGATTTGTTCTACAGCCCTGTTACCCCGGATGGATTCTTCCTGATCAGTGCAAGCAAGGGTGAGCTTTTCTTGTTTCTGATGTATTTGATTGGGATCAATGGTTCTTTAAATAGTTTGTAGATAATTGTTGCAAATAATGAAGAAACTAAAAGGTTAAGTGAACAGAAGACAAAAGTAACCAAATCCGTGACCATTTTTCTTGTTGATGGATCGACAGGTTTCCCTGATGTTCAGATTTGTCAGTACTGTAAAGATGATCAGTGGTTGATTTTTTTAACTGATTAAATTGATCAAGAAATGATTAGTCCTCAACTTGTGTTATCAGTCTGTAATGTGATCTGCCATTAGAAAGATTATCATTTGCCATAGTTCACTAGTGTATGTCAACGTAATTATTTTTTTTTTCCTTGAACATATGTTATTTCTTTTTACAAGGCATCTTGCATAAACTGTTTGCTGCTTCATATATTTGAGGCTTTCCACCTCTTTTAATTCTACTTTGAGTAGTGTGTTAAGTGTTTGCAGTAATATATCGTCATCATTAACTCTTGAAGGAAATAGAGGAACCACAATGAACGCTTGAATGCTTTTAGACTCATTGACAACACTAGTGGTCTGTTTTTACCTAGGAAGTTTGGAGGTTCCACTAAGCTATTGTGATCAAGTACTGAAGTTCTATGTTGACACTGTGCATACTTAATTATATATATGGAAAAGGAGAAGGAAGAAGAGTGCAGTGATGAACATTGAATACCAGCGAGGCTAAGGAAATAGTAATAGAAACCAGAGAAGGAAAAGGTGGAAAAAGACCTTTTTGGTGAAATACTGAATGCGCTTCAAATCTCCCCAACCATTTTCCATTTCTTTTGTGTGTGTGTGTGTGTGTGTGTGTGTATGAGAAATTTTATAAGGTGAAAATGTCTTTTTGAGTGATAATCTCAATGTCACATGTTGTTTTAACCACGTAAATATTTAAATCAATGGATAATTCTTTGAAATTTGGAGTTAAAGTTTTCACCAAGATGTAACATTGCCTCTATTACTCAGATGATGGAGGTTCGTTGTTGCTCCACTGGTTTTATTCTTTTGGCAACATGAAATTAATATAATGATGCCTTTGTATTAATGTTTTAGGGAATAAATAATTCTTCTCCCACACTATCTAATCTCAGAATTTCAATTGAAAAACTTGCTTTGTACCTGATGGGCACTATGCCTCTAATTCATGAAACTTGCCAATATGCTAATTCACTTTCTCTTTTTTACTATCACTTTTGTGTTAAGTTTCATGGGTAGTGCCTACGGAATAAAATATTGATAAGATTCTCTACTGTTTCACTTTGATTTCGGCCTATGAATGATTGTGTTTGGTATCCCTTTTCCTTGTTTTGAGTAAAAATATTTTGTAATTTATGGAGAGATTGCATGCTAAGTTAGTTTAATGTCTATTAAATTCTCGAAAGGATATTTCAGATGTTAATGATTGTTTAACATCTTAGATGCAAATCCAATGCTTAGAAATGGTGAGACTGGAGATTGGATTGGAACATTTGAAGGACACAAAGGTGCAGTTTGGAGTTGCGGCCTTGATACCAATGCTTTGCGTGCAGCTACTGGATCAGCTGATTTTTCTGCGTATGTCAATTTATCTAGAATCACCAAAATTTATGAAAGCTAAAGTTTGAAGAATGTTCAACTTCAATTGAGCATTTAATATTTTATTCGTTGAACTTTTGCATTATGTCTTTTAGTTGTATTGGCTTATCCTTGTCTAATTTTTTGAGAAAACAAATGATTTAGCTGTGTCCTGTGTGCATACAATTTGGTCCTAATTACTCCCTTTGGTGTTTGCCTTGACGTTGCTTAAAATTTGTAGTTGTCCTTTTGCCTGATCTTAATTTGTATGTTTTTATATTTACATTTGGGACAATAGCATGGGACATCTGAATGCATAGGGTAGGATGTTTTGCATACTGAACTTTGAATCTTTTTTTTTTTTTAGAAAATTTTGCATAGAAAGATATGCAAGGATTTATAATGTTTATAGGTAGAACCTAAAGAGAGAATATAGGCATGGAATGAAAAAGGTGCACATTGAAGATTCCTTGCCTATTTACATGCCCCTTTTCCAGCAGAATAAGTGCATGCAGAACATAATCTGCACCTTCCTTTTTTTTCTATTTGCTACATGGTACATATGAAATGGACATTCCATTATATTTATTTCCATAAACATGTCATCAAGAGATCCTGTGTGCTTGTTGATCTCCATGTAAGACCACATAAATTGGCCAGCAACAGTTGAATCATGATGATATCAGCCAGTGGCAAGGTCTACAATCTCAGTTTTACTGCTAATAATGCAGGTTTGGAATACAATATGGACACTTGTATTGTCTGATACCAATTGGTCATATTTCTAACTAGTTTTGAATTGAATCCTCAATGTAAGATTTACCTCAAAAATTTAAATTACAGGTACATGATCAATTGAGTCGATGTTGAATGAATCTAATTGAATGAGTAAGTAGTCCTAGCATCTAAGATCATTAGAAGGATTTGGTAGTTCATCTTGGGAAAACCATCAAAATACATTGTTAGAGGTAATAGATCAATGGTGCTATTAATCTAATACCTCTAACAATACATTTTGGTATCAATACATCGATGGAACGTCATTGTATTTGTGCTACGATTGCCACTAAGAAGAAGGATCATCCATGCAAAGAAAACTGTTTTTTCCGTGATCAACCTTTGTAGATTGGGTAGATTTTTATTGAGCTAAACAAGTGGCAGCAAAAAACAACTTTAATTGACTAAATCTCATTGAAGCTTGCCCTTGTACGATGGCACCCAAGTGGACCTTCTACTTTGATTCTCTATACATCCATTGTATTTCATTTGTCTAGCATTGAGCTTCTTCTCCGTCTCAACAAATATCAAATTGTATTTTTCTATTATTTATGCCTCAGTAAATAATTTTTGTTTTGGTAGATAATCAAGTAGAACCTCCACTGACCGTATCATCTTCATGATCGTCATTACATCACCATAAAGTTTATATTGTGTCAAGTTTAAACTTATGAAAGCTGGTTATTCATCTTCATCGTTCTCTTTAATATCCTCATATGTGATCTAGCAGTAATCTTTCCTTATCATGTATTCGAGCTTGACCTTTTTTGGTTTGGAATCATCATTTTAGTGAACATATTGGTGTAAGGATTGGATTAAAACTTATTGGTGGTTCAACTATGGCTATTCATGTGAGTAATAATCACTTTGTAATAATCAACCTTAATCATGACCCAAGGGTTTCTTTTCCCATGGATAGGATGAAACCCACTTACTGTCACACTTATTTCATTGGCATCACCTAAGTCCCTCATTGCTCACATAGTTAAGCAAGCACATTTTATTAAGTCATTTAAGTACATAGTAAAGCCTTTTAAGGCATCAAGTAGCAAGAACCAAGATGCAGAAAATTCAGAAGCAAACAATGAAGAGGCTTATGAAGAGTCATGCTATAGTCCTCTACGAAATCCAATAGTGGAGTATGCTTCAAAGCAACAATTAATGTTCTGATTTGAAACCCTTACTACTAACTTTCTAAATAATCTAAAGGTAAGAATAGGCAGATGCCAATTTTGGAAAAATAGGTAGTAGGAATGGAACAATATGTACGATAGCGGGTTAATTAATGAACTTTTATATTGCAGATTTTTATATTTTGACCAAAAAGAAACTTTGTTTCAAAAAATAGTCTCATTTAAGCTTGTCCTTTTGTCTTATTACTCATCCAAGAGTTGTTGAACTGGTTAAAAATAAACTTCTTTTCCTTGCAGGAAAATGGTTTGAATCAAATGGATCCAACAACAAATTAAACTTTCGTAGGGCAGGGTGTCTAATCATCTTCAAACTATAGTTTTGTTGGCACTGTGTCTATTCATCTTCGACATCATTCTTGTTGATCTCATCTGAATGGTTAACCTAGCTTTACTCTCCCCACTGTTAGTTGTTGTAGCTTAACCTTTTTATCCAAGCAGCTCTTGCTTGTGAGTAATTAAGAGTTCTGACGAGCCAAGGTTGGGATTAAAAATGTTGCAACTGATGATTCTACTAGTTTGCAAACTTATAGGTGATTTAAGATAATTTTGGATTTTGCATTATCATTTTTAGTTGTGACCTTTTTTTTCCTCAATATGAATGGAGAAGGTGGGACTTTTTGCGCACTATCTTATTCAATTCAGCGCCGTCATTCAAATTTCAATCATCATCTTCCTCATTTTTTGCAAAAGCATCATCGAAATAATGCCCTAATCCAAGTTAGCCTCATTGATTATCCCTGGGGTGATCGGTCCGGCTCCACGAAAGTTTCCTACTTGCCATCAGGGTTAATCGGGAAGCGCATGCGGCGGCCAGCCTAGAAGCCCAGCATCCTTTGGTTGCGCCCCTCCCCCTCCCCCCCCATTTGGAGGAAAAATTCCTGCAAATACGCCATAATTGGCGATCGAACTGTGGGTGCCTGGGTGACAACCTGAATGTCCTACTACGGCACCATAGCCCCGGGGACGCAAAGGCATCATCGAGTCAGCTCACATGTTGTTTCCTATTGTTGCATTTGCAACAATAAGTGTAGATTTGATAATTTGCAACAATAAGTGTAGATTTGATATAAATTATTATTTTTAAATGCCTATTGGAGAAATTAGAAGGAGAGTCTTAGCACAATGGTAAAGTTGTGGCTGTGTGACCTAGAGGTCACAAGTTCAAGTTGCGGAAAGAGCCTCTTGCAAAGCAAGATAAGGCTATATACAATAGACCCTTTTCCGGGACCTGCATTGGTGGGAGCTTCGTGCACCGGGCTATCCTTTTTTTATTGGATAAATTGATGTTGTCAGTAACATGAATTGAAAGATTTGTACTATGATTTTTCTCAAGACAAAAGCTGGATTGCCAAATTTCAGTGGTTGCTCGGTTGCAATAAAATTAAAAGTTGGATTAATTTCTCATTAAAAATATGTACTTTTTTTTGTATGATTTTATATATAGAAAATTTAGTTGAAGTTGTTGCTCAATCTGATGAAGAATTCATGGATATGATTGGAAAGTGTCTTTTTCTAGTGTCTTCACCTGTTAAATTAGGATTCAGTATTCATATCTAACCAGATAATTACATTGTAATCACCTTTTGTATTGTGCACCTTGGTATTGAATTAGTATCTATGAATGAGATAGTTTTAGTGGTTCATATATTTAGATTAGTCTATAGACTTATTAGCGAAATTGGATAGCTGGTCTATCATCCATCTGTTGGACAAGTGTAGATTGATATTTTAGACCATGGTAATGGAAGCTTTTATTAGGACCAGAATGTAAATATTTTTTTCTTGCTCTTAGAATTTAGACCAGTATGCTGCTTTAGTACTCTTTTCTCTTTCATGGGAAAAGATTGAGGGATCTCACTATGTTTCATTTTAATGATCTTTGCCTCATTTCTTTCAGGAAAGTATGGGATGCTTTAACTGGGAATGAATTGCATTCATTTGAACATAAACACATTGTCCGAGCGTGTGCCTTCTCTGAGGTACATGAGGATGGTTTTCAATTTTTTTTTGTATTCATATCTTTTTTCTGCAATGTGTTTATTGTGATTTCTTTTCTTTACTAGTTTTCTACTAGCAATATCTGGTTCCTGTGTTTGGTGTTATATTATGCTCCTTTCTTTTCATATCTGCTAAGGGTGCACCTACTTAGAAAAATGATGCACTATATTGCTTTGATACTATGGCTCTTTGTTTACTCCATACACTTGTGTAACACCCTGCATTCCAACATAGACATATCATGCTCGAGTGCATATATATTATAGCAGATAATTAGTGTGATTACATCACTTGAATAAGTGATCTGGTTTACATGAGTCAAGTATACCATCAATATGTGAACTAAATGCAATTAGTGCTTGTGAAATATTGAATTTGTAATCCGATTGCTCTTTTTGAAGATGGATTCTTTGGCACAACGCTTGTTGGCTAACATGAATACATGATGATGTTGTCCATTTCTACTGCAGGATACACATCTTTTGTTGACTGGAGGAATTGAAAAGATAATACGGACATTTGATTTGAATCGTCCAGATGCACCTCCAAGAGAAATTGATAAATCACCTGGTTCAGTCAGGACAGTTGCTTGGCTTCATAGTGACCAAACGATACTTAGTTCTTGCACTGATATGGGAGGTGTGAGGTTTGTTCTGCAAATCCCTTTGATGTTGGCCTTGTTCATTTGACTATCCGTATCTGCATATCTTCATATTTCTAGATTGTTAAATCCCTTCATTTTGTTTGTAGTTGGTGAATCTATTCTGCTTTTCTTGAACTCGTTAATCAGTTTGTTCGTGAACACCTCAATATTGTTGAATGAACCTTTTGTATTGCTGTGGCCAATATAAATGATATTGTATGGTCTAATTCACTATTTTATGAAGATCTCTTACATTGATTGGTTTGTTCTCCTGTATAGATATCCATTAACCTCCTTTTGGATCCTAATTTTCGTGGTCATAAACACATATCTCACAGGTTATGGGACACCAGAAGTGGAAATATTGTGCAAACACTTGAAACCAAGTCACCTGTTACTAGTGCTGAAGTTAGTCAAGATGGTCGATATATCACGACTGCTGATGGCTCAACTGTCAAATTCTGGGATGCAAATCAGTATGCTTACCTCCTTTTTTTTTTTGGTTTTGTGTTAAGAATAGACCTTCAAATTCAAATATTAATGCTTGTTCTTCAGTTTTGGGCTTGTAAAAAGCTACGACATGCCATGCACTGTGGAATCTGCTTCACTTGAGCCCAAATATGGAAACAAATTTGTTGTTGGAGGAGAAGATATGTGGATTCGTGTCTTTGATTTCCATACGGGTGAAGAAATCGGTGAGTTCAGTTTTTTAGTACTCCATATTAACCCAGCGCACTATCTGGAATGTTGATCTATTAGATCAAAATGATTCTTAATGGTTTGTTTTTTCTTTATAAATGCAGTCTGTAACAAGGGTCACCATGGTCCAGTTCACTGTGTGCGCTTCTCTCCTGGTGGCGAATCATATGCCTCTGGGTCCGAGGACGGCACCATCAGAATTTGGCAGATGGGTCCGGCCGTGGCTGATGATCATGATGCTTACAGCGCAAACACGTCTCCTGGGAAACAAAAGGTTGGTGCTGATGACGTCGCTCGTAAGATCGAGGGTTTTCACATCACCAAGGATGAACTGAAGGAATAGGCTTTGCACCCACAGTTCGCAAGCTGCATTCCGTTGGTTCAATGTATGCAAGGGCTTATTGCTATTTTCATTTTTGTAAGGCCATGCACACGGTGATTTCTATGATGCCTCACCAGTTAGATCTCTTAAAACAGAAATCCTTCCCTTCTGTTTCAGATTTGTCAACTCCATTTCAATAACCTCTATTCCTGCAATCCCTAGTGCAAATGTTAGTCATATTTGTCAAGAAATCCAGTGACAATTTTCCAGTTCCATAGCCATCAGGAAGGGGACAAGTAGAAACCGCCATTTCAAGCCGAGTATGATACAATTTACGAGTGTAATATAGGTACTAATTGATATCTTAAGCAATCAAAGGTAGCTCAAGTTCTCATTAACATTCGATCTCAATGCACGAAGCTCTCGTTAATATGGGATCTTGCATTGTAGCATAATGAGTGTACCATTGCAGTCTAAAGCTCCCCTTCATAACCCAATATATCTTAAGCAATTGTGAAACAAAAATAGTTCATAACCACTGCAAGCAATTTGGGTAAAGTGTAATAGATTTGATAGTACTTTTTCCACCCTAATACAAGAAGTTACATTGGCAAGTTCAACTAGTCAATTATAGCAAACTAAACTATAAGGTCACCAACAAGCATGCAAAAACAGCAAGAAAACAGAAAGAAATCTTTGTAAATACAATATCAAGTCCAGAATAGGGCGTTCGTGAATAACTTACTAAAAGTCTAGCACTATTTACAAGCGTCAAAAGAAATTTGAGTCCAAAATGAAGATCTAGGTCTAAAAATTAAAAATCATCGTCTTCTTTAGTTGAGATTTATTTATCTGCCTTGAAAATGAAATAATACGGCTTCAAAACAGTCTCCGTCCTCTAACTAACCGGTACGTTTTGGGGCCTTTTCCACATGAGGGAGCATCAACCCTTTACTCTCACTTTCCTCAAATCCTAAAATTTCAGAAAAGACGGTTTGTAGCATACTCTTCGCTATCCTGTATGCCTCTGCTGATGCCGCTCCCCTCTCCACACACTTCATGGCATCGTGCAATAGATCATTGTACCACAAGATGGGAGATTCTTCAGAATATTGCCCTTCATGAACACTTTCTTGTAGCATCAAGCCGCTCTTCGCTTTTCTAGTCCACCTTTTCAATATGCAATATTCAGGAATAAGAATGGTGCCACACACCAAGAAGAGTCCAAGTAAATGCCTGCAAGGTATTCCTGAACCTTCATACTTATAGCAATTACAATACGCTTTTTTCTCAGATTCCTTGAAGACCACAAAATGTCGATTACGAGCATCACCATCCCTTGCAACAGAAAATTTGCTTATCGGACCATCTTGAATTTTGAGAGGATAATAATTGAAAGCTTCAACTAGTTCTTCTTGGAACTTCTCAAATGCCATCCGTGTGTAAATATTGGCAGCCTGTTTCTCCATAGGTGACTGAGTTTTAAGAATGCGTTGGATGTTCAACGTAGCACAATCTTCTTGGGCTTCCTTTTCATATCGGCTATCCATTTCTTGGTCTAGTTTTGCAATAAACATTTGCAAAGAGCACTCTGTAACAAAGTTGTTTCGGTAAAACCTGTTCAGTGTTTCTACTCTATGGGTTCTAGACAACTCAGCAAAGAAGGAACCTTTTAGATAGGCCGGAACCCATCTATGACGAATACTGTATAATGACTGCAACCATAGGTTATCACCGATGTTATATTTATCAAGAATTGTCCTCCAATAAACTTCAAAGGTTTCCACATTTTCAGACTCATTAATGCACATCTTTAGTTCATCATGTAGGGCAGGGAACCGACAGGAGACATCGGCTAACTTCTTTTGGCATCTAGATAGGATTCTCCATCTACACAAACGATGACATGTCTCAGGAAACACCTCTGCAACTGCTGCTTCAATAGCCTTGCCTTGATCAGTAGTGATTGTCAGAGGTCGCCGGCCACACATTGCTGTCAGCCATGTTTCTAATATCCAAGTAAATGAGGATTCTGTCTTGTCCATAACCAAAGCACAAGCAAATACTATTGTCTGCCCGTGATGATTCAAGCCCGTGAATACAGCAAAAGGCATCATGTTCTTATTCTGCCTATATGATGTGTCAAAAGTTACAGCATCGCCAAAATAACCATAAGACATTCTAGCTTTTGCATCAGCCCATAAGGCATTTGTCAGGCAGTTTCTGTTATCAACTTGCATTGCATAAAAGAACCCTGCATTCTCTGCCTGCATCCTCCTGAAATAATTGATAAGGATTTGTGCATCTCCTTCACCAAAGACTCTACGCCGCATCTCTTTCAAGTAGTCCTGGTGTTCCCTATCCTTTCCAGAGAGGCGACTAAGCTGGATCTCACGAACCCTCTCGGGACTAACCACTATATGGGTGTGCTCCAACACCAACTTACTGATAATCCACTTCTCAGGTCCCCTTCGAACAACCTCCATCATTGCTGGGCAACCATCCCTTATGGAAAGACGCTTACGCTTCTTTTTGGTGCTGTTCTCAGCAACCTTCTTCTTGTGATGACCCTCTTTCAGGCATACAAACCTCTTCATGACCAACACCTCGACCCCCTTCCGTCTCTCACAGCGAGAGCGTGCAACTCGAATACCAAAGCCAAGACGCAATGCATAGGCATTGTAAAATGCACGTGCAGCTCCGTCGGATTCAAATTCCATACCTGGAGATGGAACCTGGTTAACCTCATCACAATCTTCAACAGCAAGTAGTTCATTTTCAATGGCATTCCTGATCGATGCTAGAGCGTTGCCACCATGAGAAACAGTCTGAAGTGATGAGGTGACTTCTTCTGTTTGCTGTTCAACATCCGGTGCCTTGATGTCATCCTCAAAAATCGCACTGTCCTCAACCATTTCATCATCTTCACTGGATGAATACTCCATTGTCCTGAGTATAATTCAAGATCAAGATCGAGATGTACAAGATTGTGATAATGTTTTCATTGGATAATTGATGGAAACCCCAAGTGAAGAAATTTCATTATAAAAGCAAAACTAGAACTTCGCTGGAATTGACGTCAACTAGCAACTTTGACATGTAGATCAAAAGAAATGCCTCCATGAATTCTTCTGATCAGGAATATGGAAAAAGAATAACGAATTAGGATGCTAGGGTTCTGAGATCACAAAAAGGCCCTCCACTACATCAGTCGATCGGATTCTTTACGTGACAAGAAATTTCTGAGGGCTAGGGTTCTGATTTCTGAATATGGAGAAAAGGGGAGGAGAAATAGGGAAAGACTGGAGAGAGCGAATTCAAGAAATCAGTACCTTATCGCTTGACCTAGGGTTCTGCAGAGGAGAGATTTTCCGACACGATGGAGGCGATGACGGCCGCAGCGGCTACGGCAGCGGCAGTTGCGGCGGCGAAAAACCGTCCTGATTCACCCGCTAACAGAGAAGCCGGAGTGAGAAGGAACAATGCGTAAAAAATAGACAACAATTATGAGATGAATAAAAAACAGTTAATTGTCATAAAATCCTAATAGCAAACTAAGGAAGCGTTTGCTTCTGTCCTCGGAATTAAAATTTCGAATTAAAATAGAAATGAGAATTTTTAGTATTTAGTGAATTAAATATATTCTAATAAGATATTTTTTTTATTTTAGAGAAAAATAAAAATATATATATGTGAGAGAAAATTGAATAAGAAAAAAATAAATGATAAGAGAGAAAGTATTATGGATGAAAAAAAAAGTGATGGGAAAGAATGAAGAGAGAAAAAAATATGATGAGAGGAAATAAGGAAAGAAAAAAAAATGATAATTCCAGTTAGTCTCATTGACTATCTCTAGGGATGACCGGTCCAGTCTCACGGAAGTTTCTCATCAGCCAACAGGGTAAATCGGGAAGCGCACGCGGCGGCCAGCCCAGAAGCCTAGCATCCTTTGATTACGCCCCCCCCATTTAGAGAAAAAATTCCTGTAAATACGCTGTAGCTGGGGTTCGAACCGCGGGTACCTGGAAGACAACCTGGATGTCCTATCGCGGCACCATGGTCTCGGGGACGGAAATAAGGAAAGAGACAGTATGGTGAGAGAGGATGAGGAGAGAGAAAATATGATAAGAGAGAAAGTGTAATGGAAAAGAATGAAGAGATAGAAAGTGTGATCAAAGAAAATGAGGAGAGTGAGTACGTGATGAACGAGATTAAGGAGAGAAAAAAAG
>JBBMJZ010283818.1:0-18243 GCA_037833815.1 Zingiber zerumbet
GCCATGCTGTCTAGCTGTGGCATGATAATGGACTATGTTTGGTTTTTGCAGTTATTTTCAACCTCTCTTATTCTGTGTTTTTTGAGTTTTGGCATGACAAACTTTCCTTACCAATCCAGGATCAATTTAGTTCAATTCTTTGCTTATGCAATATGCAGGGTGATCTTCGTGCTTATTTGAATAAGAAGCGCCCAAGTCAGAAGATGGCGATCAAGTTTGCACTTGATATTGCTAGGTGGATTAGTAATAAAGAATGAATTAAGCCTAAATTATCATTCTTGTTAAGTTAATAGTTCGACTCTTTTCTGTTATCTAATATGTGACTAAGCAAATTTCAGGGGCATGAATTACTTGCATGAGCATAAACCAGAAGCCATCATTCACCGTGATCTTGAGCCATCGTGAGTGATTGCATAGTTTTGTCTTTTCTTTCCTTATACACAGAGTTCAGCTTATGTTATCATGTTGGTTTTTAATTTAAATAAGATTTCATTTGATCTATTGATTTATCAGAAATATCTTGCGGGATGATTCTGGACATCTAAAAGTAGCAGATTTTGGAATTAGCAAGATGTTAAAAATGACAAAAACTGTAAGGGAGGATAAGCCTTTAACTTCTCTAGACACCGCATGTGAGTACAATTATGCATCTATACTCTATTATCTCATTCACTGTTTTTTTTTGGCTTACTTTGCTTTTCATTTCCTTGAATAGGCAGATACATCGCCCCAGAGGTCCTCCGCAATGAAGAGTATGATACCAAAGTGGATGTGTTTTCTTTTTGTTTAATTCTGCAAGAGGTAAAATTGTTTTGTCCTTTCATTCATTTGTTTATTTATTTGAAAACAAAAAACTTCCAGCTATAATACCATTTGGATAAATAAATAGTTTTGGACTTTGACAATTTTTGACAATTGTAACAGTGGGTCTTTCATTAATAGGACTTGAATCCTTTTCTCTCTGGATTCTTCCATTAGGGCTTGCCTTCTCATGCAACTTACTAGTTGTCAGTTATTGAACTGAGTATTCCCCAATTTACTTTGTTTTTTTTAACAGATGATTGAAGGATCCCCACCCTTCAGTGGCAAACCAGATAGCGAAGTGCTGAGAGCATATGCCCGTAAAGAGAGGCCACGATTTAGTGCTCATAAAAAGTACTCTCATGGACTGAAAGAGTATGTCTTCTGCTGTCTTTGATGCTAGGATATTATTGTTTGTGTGCTTACATTCAGCATTTTGATGTACTTTCATAAAGGAATCCCATTTAGCTGATGAAAAATTAAGTATTTGATGATGGTTTAGGCATTCATTTAATGAACATATTTCTTGGAGGATGTATACTTAATTTGCATCTAATTATTTGTAGGTTGTTTTAATTCTTTATATACATGAACTGATTGAATTGCGGGAAGTGGTTTTAAATTTTATCTACGTAACTCTAATTTCTTCATATTTGGTTTCAACTTTCAACAATTAAAGACCTTTCTTCTGTTCACCACTATGTATAAGAATCGTGATTTCTTTGTGGCGTCGTGTTTCTGCAACATCTATGTATTCTCCAGCATTATGCAATTAGGACTTCCAATGCAGGAAGTAGTGGACTAGTTTGAATTGATTTATGCCCCAATGTTCCTGATGTATTTCTCTCATATTGGTACCCCTAATTTTTGTAAGCATCTGTTTTCCTAAAGGTTGATTGAGCAATGTTGGAGTGAAGACCCTGCTAAAAGACCTACATTCAGAAGTATAATTGACCTTTTGTTGATTATACAAAACCAAATAGGTCAAAAACAACGATGGAAGGTATTGCCTTTTTTCTCATGGAGTATTTTCTCAGATGATACATTTTCAATCTCTAGCTAGAAAATTTCGACCTATCCAATTTCTTTCATGCTCTCTCTCCATTATCTACCAGTGCAACTTTCCTTTTGTCCAAGTCAGCAATTTTTCACCTAGGATGACAAACAGTTGAATAATAACTAGTTTCACCATTCACCAAGAATTGCAAGCTATATAATTAAAACAACTGCCTTCGTGATACTTATGAGACTGCCATATTCAGTAATTAAGGCATAGATTGCTTCAGTTCTTTTGTCTGATATTTCCTCAAACTCGTTTTTTAAGATCTCATTTATATGACTTGTTTCATTGGGATTATAATCTCTTCCATTTTAAATTTCCCTTGTGGTTTCTCATAAATGCCTGTTTATAATCATTTTAACTTTTTTAAACAGGTGAGACCCCTAAAAGTTTTCCATAATTTCGAAGCCATGTGGAAGAAAGATAACTCAAACCGTAGTAGCCGCTCATCTCGTTCAACTACAAATATGGGATAGATGGAAATAATAGCTCAGCAACACAAAATACTACATTATAGGAAATTAAATGGCAAGTTTAATTGCATGATCTATTGGTTAAATAGCAAAACAAAGAATGGTGCTTTTTTTATATTGTTCAATGCCTCTGTTGTGAATAGTAGCCATGGATTTAAACAATTGAATCATCTAAATAAAGGATGTACGCCTTTCGAAAAATTTACTGCCTGTAAGTACCAAATCTGGTATCCCTACAGTTGGTTGCCATGGTTTCAGAATAACCATGGAAAGACAAACACTCGATCTGACAACTGATTGGTTTTGAATATGCTTTTTAGCGGTGGGTTTTTTGCAGCTTATGGCTCTGTGAGCGCCTTCCTCGTTCCGACTTGACCGTGGAAGGGGCTCCAAAATATAATACTTCACTTTTAGATCATCGCTTTTGTTTTGTCTTATTAGAGCAGAAGTTTGTTTCTTCCACATATGCACATCCTCTGCCACTGATCAACGACGCGACGACAAGGTAGAGAAATTTTGTCGTGGAGGTCGAACAGGGATGGGGCTCCGAGTGAGGAGGCTATGAGCTAGATCGGGGCAAACGTCAAGTTGATGCCGCAAACTGGGGGTCGTGGAAAGCTCGCATCGGGTGTATGAAGGTAATCAAAGGGCTATGGTCGTGTGATATATAGCAACAAATCAATTGTATTTCCGCTTCTTTTCTCCACCCAATTCTTCGTTCTTCCCCTTGCTTTCTTTTCTTCTTTCTCCCGAATACAGTTTGTGTAGTCCAAAATAAAGTGTTTACATGAAGGGTTATATTTGAAATTTAAATCTTTTTACGATAATTAACTCCACTCAGACTTTTTTGATTTTTTTTGGGTTTAAAACTTTTATTTTATTTTTATTTTGAAGTTCATCGAAATACAACAATGAAACCACTGGGAAAAAACACTGAAATTTGAATCGAATGGAAAGTTGGTCCCAATTGGTCAGCTAATTGAGTCTTTGGACGATTTGGCCATTAAGCTACACTTATTCAATTTGTCTAGAAGTATAAATGATTGCAGCCGAATTTCTTCTCTAAAAAATATTATCTTTAAACACACATTTAGCCAAACGTCATTTGACTTCGCTCTTTAGTCTGACTTGAAGGAAGGAGGGACATCTGATAGTAGATCAGATTTTTTTCTTTGAATAATGTTATCTTTGAACATACTTAATTAGACTTCATTCAACTTCGACTTTACTTTTCAGTCCAACTTAAAGGAGGAACAGCTGATGATAGCCGAGTTTTTTCTCCCAAAAATGTCATCTTTGAACACACACTTAATCAGACTTCATTCAACTTTGCTCTTCAATCTAATTTGAATGAGGGACATATGATGATAGTTAGATTTTTTTCTCCGAAGAATGTTATTTTTGAACATATACTTAATTAGACTTCATTTAACTTCGCTCTTCAGTCTAACTTGAATGACAGACATCTAATGGTAATCGGGTTTGCCTTGAGTAATATAATGAGGTTCTCCCGAGCAATATGGCTGAGTTCTTCCCCGTGAGCAGAATAAGTATTGCAAAGCAATATTATTGAGCTCCGTAGAATAATATTAGCGAGGTAACCTCAGTTGGGCTCCTCCCTGTGAGTTGGTTAAGTATGACGAGGTGATATTCTAAAGTTCCGTAGAGTAATATCACTAAAGCTTTGCAGAACAATGTTATGAAATTTTCTACATAGCAATAACGATAAAGTTCTATCTAGTGATATTATTAAAGTTCCACAGGGCAATATTATTAAGCTTTGTGGAATAATGTTATGGAGATTTCTACATAGCAATAACATTAAAAATTCACAGGGCAATATTACTAAATTATGCAGAGTAATAACATTAAGTTTCACAAAGTAATATTGCTTAAGGTCTGCCACGCAATATCGTTAAGCCCCTCTGAGCAATATTGAAGTACTACATATTGGTCCTCGAAGGAATCTTCCACTGAGTATTGAAGATATCTTCATTTGTTAAAGCGAGTCTCTCGTCATGTATCAAATGTTGTGAAACTTCTAGTTATCGACAGGTGGCGATGGTTGGATGGAGAGGCAAATAGTGGATGTTAGAGACAGTTCCCATGATTCTTTCCTTAGCTTAGGCAGCAATTGTTGAATGGATAAGCAAGTAGTGGATGTCAGAGACGGTTCTCCTGATTCCTTCATTAGCTTACGTGACGATCAATGAATGGAGAGGCAACTAGTTGGTGTTAGAGGTGGTTTCATTGATTCCTTTCTTAGCCTACATGACAATCAACGAGTGGAAGAACAATAACAAATTATTAGAAATCTCATCCTCACTCAGGTCGGGAAAAGGTAAAAGGACGCGAAGGTATGACGTGAAGATTCCTTTCAGAGGTCTATTTAAGCATCATGAGAGATACGTTGGTCTTTTTATTCTTGCAAGTGGAGACGACTCTTCTCCACCAAACTCTTCTTTTTCTTTCTCGGCTCGATCACTGACTTGAGTATGACTTAAGTATCAGAGGGGTCGTGCCAGTAAACTAGCCTAAGCTCTAATCTGTGTTACAACTCAGGATACTGAATCTTTTGAGTTGGGAAGCAAATCAAACTTTCTTGAGAGGAGTCCGAGCGAACAAAAAATAGAGACTATCAATAAATATGTCGATTTAAGTTTTTTTTATGTGTATTTAAAAATAGTGTAATAAGTTGGAATCTAAAAAATTTATCCTATATCATTTCAAAAGAAAAATAGGTGAAATCCCCATTTAAAAAAAATGTAAAAGTACGACCATGCAAATTGCCCTAAATATTTATCCATGTGCATGTAGAGCATTGAAATTGTCTATGCAAGTGGCTTTAGTTGAAGGGTTTAGAAATAAGAGAATAAAATAATAGAAATATAAAGTGTTTGGTTAATGAGGTTGGGCCAATTAAAGTGACAGATTTAGAATTTATTCCCATTTCTTTACATGTTTTTTCTCTTTTTTTTTTCCTAATTCATTAGTGTTCTCTATCATCTCAACTCGTTATTGGAAAGCTTCTTTCTCTCCTCACAAGTGTTACCAAGGAGCAATCTCATTTCTTCATCTGTTCCATCTACAAATCTCAAATGGATTTTATTTTTTTCTTTCATATTTCTTATTTTGTTGCTTTATGACCAAAAGGTCACGAGTTTGAATCTTGGAAACAACCTCTTATAAAAAATAGGGTAATGCTACTCACAATGGATCCTTCTGTAGGATTCCACATAGCGGGAGCTTCGTTCACCGAGTTGCCTTTTTATATTTCTTATTTTGTAAAATATTTTGCAATTTTCCATTAAAAGACTACATTTTTTTTTATTACATCTTCCTATATTTTTTCTCTGGCTTTCTAGTTTCGAGTCTCGTTTTAACTGGCATATCTATTCTCATATAGTTCTGGTTAGATCAGAAACTGACCTCCCTTTTTGTTTATAATATTCTTTTGAGTAGATTTTGAATTTGGATTAATAGCATCAGTTACTTTATGTATGCTAACCTGCTTTGCTTGTTGGAATTTTACTATTTTTCCAATTTGGAGATTAAGCTTTACTGCTGATCTGCTTTGCTTGTTGGAATTTTAGTATTTTTCTAATTTGGAGATTAAGCTTTTTACTGTAGCCATGAATGTTTTTGATAGACCTAGGTTCTATTTTTTTATTTGGTTAAGGTGAAGCTCATTATTGAATCTAGGAAAGTTAAGGTATATGGTTTCAACATTTGTGGGACTGTGATTGGATGAAGTGGGTTTTCATGGTATTTAAGGATGTGTATTGTTTTAAGATTTTTTTTTTTAAGTGATTGTTATTTTTGATACACCTATTTTTTTTCATCTTTTCATTTTTGTTTCCATTTACAGGCCATCTCCTTCATGTCTTTCATGTCTTGCATCAAGATCCATCTTCACCAAAATCTCAAGTAGATTTTTCTTTTTTTCTTATCTTATTTGTGAGTAATTTGTGCTATTGTCATTAAAAATTGTATTTTTTTTTTCTGATTTATCTTATACATAATGGATGAATTTAAGATGAGTAGGATTTGAATTGAATTAAGTAAGTTTTCTAGGCATTTAAGGATGAATATTTATTTTTTAGTGGTTATTTTTTTAATACACGTGAGTTTTGTTTTTATTAAGAAACTTATTATGTTAGTGACATCATCTCTTCCAATATACGTGAATTTAATAATCCTATCTTGTTTGGGTTCCGTAACATTTTATTTAATTTTTCGAACTTTTGTATAAGCTTAATTAATAATTTTGTACGTAACACCTTATGTTAATTTCTCTTTATTGTTATGTAGAAGATAATGACACGTATTTCTACTGCTAGTAGAAGATATAAAATAATTCAAAATATTCAGATTATAGCATCAATGGCGAACGTGTTCAGTATTGTATATGTTATGTGATACTGATTGTTGTTGCTACATTTGTATATTATGAGACTTCCACTTAAAATCAAAGAAGAGAAAAGGTGTGAGAGAATGAATTAAGTGCTTAGACTCATTAAAGAATCTGATACTGCTTGTATTAGTGAGTTTCGAATGGATAGACGTACTTTTAAAATATTATGTGAGATAGTAAGAGATATTGGAGATTTAAAAGACACTAAAAATATATCTCTATAAGGTTTTTGTGATTGTTTTGGCTCACAAAAAAAAAATAGGACAATGAGTCTACTATTTTTATGAAGTAGAGAAACTATTAATCATCATTTTAATAGTTGCTTTCTAGCAATTTTAAAATTGCATTCTATTTTGCTTAAAAACCAATTCTATTATTGAAGATTGTCAAGATTATCGTTGGCGGTGTTTCAAAATACTTTGCATTTGTATTTCTTGAAATTATAACTTATTAGAAACAAAAAAATCCACCTTATTTATTGTTTTTTCAAAATAATTTATATGATAGAGTTGTTTAGATGCTTATTTTTTTTTCAAAAAAAACCACCTTATTTACTTAATTACTACAAAAGGGCAAGTGCAGTGTGTTGCACTTGTTCCGAATTCTTTTGTACTCGATTCCCTCTTTCAGAGTATCAGGAAATGTATTTTAGTGGATTACACATCGATAGGTCCACGAGACCTGAGTCTTGGAGTAAGAGTCACTGAAAGCTTCGAACCAAGTAAAATTGAACGCGTGTTCTTTTACTTACTTTTCTATTTCGCTTTCTTAGTTTTTCACCCCCCATGTGTGACTCAATCCAATAGTTCAATCTTCCTTCAAAGCTGCGAAGGAATTATGTGATTATCCTACTTGTCCCCTCCCCAAATATGTAGATATTGATGTTGAATTTTGTGGAAACAACTTTGGGGATGTTTGTTATGCTGAATTTTGTGATAACAATGCTAGTTTTTGTGATGATCTTGCTAAATTTTGTGAAAATTGGGATGGTGGCTATTATGCTTTATTTTGTGATAGAAGTGCTGAGCTTTGTGATGGTCTTATTAGATTTTGTGAAAACTATCTTAGGGATAGCTATTATGCTAGATTTTGTGATGGCAGTGCTAATTTTTTTATTGTATTACTACGTTTTGTATAAACGATTTTAGGGAAGAGTATTATTCTAGATTATTGTGATAATAGTAATTCTTCTCTCTAGTTCTTTTACCTTTTATTGATACAAATTTTCTTAGTCATTGTCATTGAACCGGAATTGGCAAAATATTATGCTAAAGCTCATATGTAGTGAGTTAGTAGGGTGCTAAATTCCATTACTCACGACTTGAATCGCTGCCCAATTTCAAGTTCTAGTTTAAAAGAATCTTGACCATTCCACTTGATTTTCTTTCGGTTTGATTTTCTTTCGGTTTGTATAGAAGTCAGTAGAGCAGAATTATTAAAATTGATTTTATTTTAAAATCATAATAATAAAATATGTTTTAAGTTATTAGGAATAGCAAATAAGAAAATAATTACAAAATGCCGTAGAAGCAACTTTGGAGACAAAATGTATAGAAACTTTATAGGAATATTATGATTTATTTTAAGGATAAATATGGTATTTGCTGTATTTGTATTTCTAAACCTCCGACAAACCAAACAAGTATTGACAGTCATACCTAATCCCAACTTATAAACCAAACAACAAGAATAGCTAAACTCATTCTCATTCTAGTTTACCATCAAATCTATTATCATTCATATTCCTGCACACCAAACCAAATGCCACCTCAGTATTCTAATATCCGTGACCCCAACAAGTGCAATAAGTGACTGATAGCTATAGAAGCATCCATATAAAATATACAAGGACAATCAGTAAAATGTATGTGAAATAATTATTTTAGTGCATTGATCCAATGAGTTGAATAATGGGTACAGCAATTGGGCAGTCAATCGAGCTTGGAACTAATAAAAGCAAAGGAAAAAATAGGAATTGCTGATCCAGCGCACTAGGGAACTTCAAAACATCTAGTAATCTCTTCCTGACACAAACAAAGCTTACATAGCTTATCTGACGATAAAAAACTCTTCCCACACTAACACAGATTATCATAATATCTATACTGCAATGAATCTAGTGAATAGCAGCAATTGAGCAAGTCCAGGCTCTACTGCTTAAAGCAAATGAATGTAATGATCTTGGTGAGCTTCAGTTAGAAATGACCTTATTTGGCTCAAACACATACTTGATCAGAGATTCTTTGATGGACAGCAACTCAAGGAACTCATTCTTCAATTTCGTAGCATCTAGTTCATTATTGCTTCGAGGTGCAACTATGACTTTGGCCTGTTCTTCCAAAGTGAAGTTGGTCCACTTGAAGCTAGGGTCAATGTAGCTCTTGTACATCTCTAGGATTTCATTGTGGCTCACCACACCAGGATTTGTAAAGTTCCATATGCCCCTGCAGTTCCTTTTTGCCATCTCTATTGAAATGGGCAAAAGTTCATCCAATATCGTCATGCTATTTGGAATGTTCACAACCTTGTTATAACGACTGATTTTTGTGATGAAATTGCGAGGGTTGCTGAGGTCAGAAGATATAGGCATTCTGACTCGAAGGGTGCATACATTCTCATATTCTTTCAAAAGCTCTTCAACCTGCATTACAGACAGAACAGAACTCAATTATTAGCTGGATCTGCAATGGAAATTGATGAGAGAGAAAATGAGAGGAGGAAATTACCATTGCTTTAGTCTTTGAATAGAAGGAACCAGTAAAATTCGGTTTGTCTTCCTCCCTAAAACCAATGCCAGAACCTTCAGGGTGTTCAGCATCGTACTCAAATATACAACCGGTAGCATAGTTCATTAATAGTAAATCATGCTCCCTACAGACATTAGCAAGTGTCAAAGTCCCCACAACATTTGTGCGAATCGTTTCCTGCTTATGTGATTCACACCAGTCAACATTAGGCCTACCAGTCACACCAGCAGCATTAAAAACATGTGTTGGCTTCACATTCTGAATATCCAATATGAGTTGTGAACGATCTTCCAAACGTCCCCTTCCATATTCATATTGAATGCCTTGTTTCTCGCATAGCTTCCCCAAAAGACCCCCAATCCATCCAGTTTTACCATATATCAAGAACTTCAATTGTGGTTTCTTAGGAGAGGACGTACTGCTCCTTGGGGTTGGAACCAACATTTTGTTCTGCTTATTACTGTCCATGGACTGAAAAATCAAGGACTTGGTTTCTTCAGAACCATCAAACATGCCAGGCATCATTAGCATTCGTGGATGAGGCAATAATGCTCCTGAAACATCTCCCCACCAGTCTGGATTGTTCATGTACCACTCCATAGTCTTCTTGAGTCCGTCTTCCCAGATGGTTCTCTCTGACCATCCTAGGTTCTTCAGCTTCTGATCGTCCAAAAAGTATCTCTGATCATTGAAGGGTCTATTCTCCACGAACTTAATGACCTTGTCAGAGTCTAACGAGAAGAGTTTGCAGATGTCCTTTGCCACATCAATCACTCTCCGTTCTTTTTTTGTCCCAATGTTATAAACATGACCAACCTCCCCTTTGTGCAGAACAACCTCAAAAGCTTCTGCAACATCCTCACAGTATAGATAGCTTCTGACATTACAGCCATCTCCATGGATAGGGAGTGGCTGCCCCCTCATGGCCAAAAGGATAAACTTAGGGATCAGTTTCTCTGGAAATTGATTTGGCCCATACACATTGTTTCCTCGGGTAGTAATCACTGGTAAACCGTATGATCTTCCATAAGCCATGACAAGCATCTCGGCACCAGCTTTTGTGGCTGAGTATGGGTTTGTTGGCAGCAATTGCGATGCCTCATGGTTTCCAACTACAGCATCTTCATCGGTCTCTCCATAGACCTCATCGGTGCTAACATGGATAAACCTCCTGATCTGGCCAGTGACCTTGCAGGCCTCGAGGAGGACGTGAGTGCCATAGATGTTGTTCTTAGTGAACTCGAAGGAGTTACCAAAAGAATTGTCAACATGGGTCTGGGCTGCAAAATGCATGATGGTATCAATGGACTCCGTGATCAGGAGGTAATTGACAAGGTCAACACTCCCAATGTCACCCTTCACAAACTTGAAGTTAGAAGATGAACGCGATGGGTTCAGGTTCTTCAAGTTGGAGCAGTAATCAAGCTTGTCAAGAACCACAATCTTGTACTCTGGATAGTTACGGACTAGGCGGTTTGCCACATGGGATGCAATGAAGCCTGCAGCCCCAGTAATGAGGATGTTCTTGGGTTTGTATGACGTCATTAGCGATCAAAATTCTGCACAAAAGTCAAAAGTTTGTCTGAACAATTCGTATCCTTTATTTCAACGAACAAATTTGCAGTGATAAGGAAATCTAGGAAGGTACAAAAAATAAAATGTAGGGGTGAAAAACTAGAGATCAGATCGGCTGCAGATCAGCCAATAGAGTTCCAAATATTTTAGGGAGAGGATGAAAATCGAATCTTTTTGATGAATTATGCGCCCCAATCATGTAATAAGAAAGGCAGAAGCATGCACCAATTATAGATCCAATACTAAAAGGCCAATTAACACGACTAGGAACCAGGAATGATCTTAAGAATTATCAAATTGTGCAAAAAAGAATCTGTAGAGTTGATCGGTAAAAATGTCCTTAGAACCACCACTATTATGATCAAAGGGGTTTCCCGGGCCACTAACGGCGATCACTACATTACTTATAACCAGCATAAAATTCGTCGGACATGAACCATCGACGACAAATCCGAGCAGGAACCTATCCGATCTAGATCGCTTGCCCTACACTCAAAAGCAACAAACTACGAAAACCGAATCCAGATCCGAGGAAAAAAGCGATGCTTTTTGGATCTACAACCGCGAAAAAGCGCACCTTTCCAGTGGCAAAGCGCGACGACCACAATGGACACCACTCGGAAAACCTCAAAAAGGCAATCAAGGGATGGATCGGGAGCAACAACTTACAAAATACGAGGCGCAGATCAATTGTGAAGAAGCCGCGTCGGTCAGGAAGAAGAGGAAAGAAACAAGGAATCGAATGGTGACCCCGGCGAGAACCGCGGAGACGACGAAATTGAGGATCTCCGAACGCGGAGAAGTTGCCGCGGAGATGGATAAAGCGAGTGGCTGTCGGTTTTACGAGGGTCGGTGACGCTAATTAACAATGCATTAACGCTTAGCGGAGGGCGTATTGGCGCGGGAATCGAGGCGCCTGTCCCCATCGGCTCATTCATCAGTGTAGACGGAATGGAAGGCGAAGCACGTGCATTCCGCACCGCCCGAGCTTCACGGCGCAAGATGGCGTGAAGCGTGGCTTGAAATGAATTCAGAAGCGGCTTCCACCGGGTGCGCCGACGCGCTTCTGGTTGAAAGGGGTGTTTAATTGGGCCCTTATTGGACTGCACCTGACCCTTTAATGTTTTTTCATCATCCGAAGGACCACCGATCAGAAAAGTATAAATTAATTGAAATCGAATAGAATGATTTTGCAGACCTCTCACATCGAACTCTCCTGATCAGCCAACAGTCTGATAGTGAAATTTGAACTGCTCTAAATTTAAAATACATTTTGGGAAAAAAATAAATAGAAGACATGAATTATTTATGAGAAAAATATCCCCTGTTTTTTGTTTTACCTTTCATTTTCACAATGGATTGAATTCATTGACATGATTTCTTTAATCACGTGTACTATGCTTAATTCTGTTCCATATAATTTTTTTTATCAATCGCTAAAATAAATTGGAAAGTGCTCCATACACCATTCAAAATCTCAGTATCTCATAGTTATAAATTTTATTTAGAAAAAAAATCTCTACAAAATTATATATATATATATATATATATTTTGTTTAGCAATTCCATGGAGCGCCACGACGAAGCTTCTCATCCACTTCAATCTTTCCACTTAGTTCGAGATTTAGACAGCGAAATCCCATGAAGTTGAGATTTTTTTTTTGTGTTTGAAAGAAAAGATGAATATGTATAAATTAATCAAAAAATTTTAATCGACATTAGATATTTAAATCTTTAGCTCACTTAATTCTGGAATAACTGGAAATCCTTCATTTCGCTTGTTTAATTGGAATAATAAATCAAAGGGTAAATAATTCAATTAGAAAAGAAAAAATGGTGTGTGTTTTTTTCCCTTCCATTTATCTTATTTTATTTTCATCTGTAATTTATAATTAACAATTCGTAAAACTGAAAGTATTTGAGTTATAAATATGAACTTAAAAAATTGTAAATTATAACAAATACTAAATTATGAAATTTTAATCGTGAGTTCATTTGCTAAATATAAATTTAAGCATCATGCATGATCCATAACAAACTTTATTATCATAAATAATCTATGGAAATTTAACAATTTCTATTTATTTTCAATGATTATAAATATATAAACTCATCTGTCCCACATTTATTCATCTTTTTTACTTATTGTGAAAGAAAAATTTTATGCTTTTAATCTATCAATAATGTTTAAAAAGATTAGTAAGCTAAATCCAAGATAAATCAGGCCTTACTGTGAGAGTTATTTAAGTTTTTTTAATGGTTTAGGTATTATTAATTCCTTAATTTCTATTTATTAATTATTTGAAGTTTTTATATTTTAAAATTTATTTGATTGATTTCTAAACCTAATTTTGATTATATTAGATTGTTTTAGAAAAGTTTTTTGATTAAGAGATCAATATTAAAGAATATATACATGTGTTTAAATTTATTTAACACTAAACCCTTGAATTTACACTAATATCAACTGAGATTACACTGACTCTAAAATCAACACAAAGTCGGCAAAGCAAAATTGAAGCAGAGGAGAAAGCCTCAAGAAGGCCGCGAACATCCACCGTCCCTTTCAATTCGCACCGCTTCCACTGCCACCGTGCGATGCATGAAGGTAGAACGTCAGCATGGACGTCCGGAGCTTGGCCGGCTGCTGCCGATCGGGTCCGGCGGTGGCGAGGAAATCCATCGTCGGAACTAGGATCCTCTCCGACGTCCCCAGCCATTTCGACTGCATGTACTTGTGCTTTCTCCACGGCGCCATGTGCATCTTGTTGTCCTTCATGCACTTCTTCGCCGCGGCGTACACGATCTTCACGACGCTGCGGAGCTTCTCCGCCTTGCCGACGAAGATCTCCGGCAGGCACATCACCAGGCGGTTGTATTCCTGGCTGCTTCGTGCCATCTCGAACTCCGCCCGGAAATTTAGCTCGATGACAAGCCTCACGGGCCCCCTTTTGCCGCTCCTGGTTTCCATCTTCGCGTCGATGTACGTGTGCTCCCCTGTTAATTTGTATCAAAACAGAGAGACATCAGCTATTGTTGATTGTTCTTTAATTAATAAATAAATAAATAGTTCAGAGCATCGGACTGAATCGACGTTTTCCACTTCGAACTGCACAACGGAGACTGATTATATATATATTGACCTGGAGGAATATCCAGAGATCTCTTCCATTTGGACTTGCACACAGCGCTGTCATATCCGATCTCATGAAGCTCTTTAGCAATGTATGCTAATGCGCAATTCCGACATTCTTTTACGATTCTAGTCCTGGAGCAAGAGCACACAATGCCGTTCTCTTGCATCTTCCCTACGGCATCCTTTGTTCGCTGCAGCAATTTAACCTCTGCAGAGCTGATCTGAGATAAAGCTTCCTGTAACATATTATTTTCAGAAATGATTAGGACCGTCACTTCCGAAACATGTGGCTAAAAATTACAAATTTACTAGAAAAGATGTGATTTTCGTCCCCTTCTGTTTTAAAAAAAAAAATCGAGGACCTTACGGAATACTAAAATAAACCTAAAATTTCCCCTTTGAGAAAGGAGAGAAGAGAGGGAGATCTATAGAAGAAAAAGCTTACATAAAGAAGCTGTTGCTGCGATTCCCAAAAGGCCTCATTCTCTGCGGCGGTTTTCTCACAAGCCCCCTCGTCGTCGCCGCTTTCGAATTCGAAGGCGTCATCGCCGCCCCTGTCTCCGTGAGAGCTCTCGCCCGCGCCTTCCTCCAAGAAGCTGAACACCGTATCCGACAGGCTCATCCAGCCGTCGACCGCCTCCACGCCCATGTCTCCTCTCCTCTCGCTTTTGCCTTTGCTCTTCAGGATTCGGATGGCATGCGTTGACGGCCCTGCGAGCTGCCTTTTAAACACGAGCCGACGCCTGGTGGGCCCACGGCGACAGCGTGGACGAACGGGACGCCGTGAACAGCTCGATTCTCCACGCCGCGGGCTCTCATTGGCTGCACTCGGTCAGGGGGCCTTCAACGGGTGCACCAGGGTTGAAATCACAGCGTGGATCCACGTCAGGCGACCGCATATTCTGGCTCAATTATTGACATCCTTATCTTTTCTCTCCCAATTTCTCACACACTTCTCCGCGTCCGTCTCCCTCGACAACCCGGACACCATCTCATTGAACGCAGGCCCAGCCAAAGAAGCGCCTGGTGGGGTCGGCCGAGTCAGCAAATGAGAAGACTGCCGTTTCTGTTTGGTGAATTGGTCGGGACAGACGAAATCATTCCGCTCGGGCCAGTGTTCTGGGATAGAATATGCTTGCGGTATCCAGCGTAAACGATCACCGCATCGCACCGGAAGGAATATCCTCTTTGTGGCTGTCGGCTGTCTCTTTTGTCATCTCATATTCTCACCAGCCAATTTTTGACATCAGCACCGTATTTCGTCGGTCCGATTTATCAAAATGCACCTCAGATTTTCAATATTTTTATCCAAGTACAGCGAAGATATCTCTTCGTCTATGTTAGGAACAATATCACAATTCACAGATGCCATTTTTCAGAGACAAAAAAAAAAAAGGAAAAAAAAAATCAGTATCACAATTATTGTTTTCCCTTAAATGTCATGTCACGATCATCATATTAATATAGTATGTATTGAATAATTCATTTAATTCAAAACGTCACATAATACTGATGCCATAAAAATTCTAAAATAAAAAATAAATAAATTAGATCAATTATCTTCGACCAAAAATACAACACTCGAATATTTCATATTATCTTTTCAACAGATAATTTTATCATTTAGGTCGAGATCTTATCGATTTACGTTATATCAATAAACATAAACAATAATGTGGCTTGATAATATATTCTTTCAACATTATATATCTTAATCGTCAGCCCTGATATAAGGAAAAATTGTCAAAATAATTAATTTCTTGCCGTTAATGTTACATGCACAATAATTACAGCCTCCACATTAATATCATACCAAAAATATAAAAATCTACCACTCTATCCATTATAAAAAAACTTTCCTATAATTTTTTGATCGATCTAACATTAGCAAACAATCATACATCTTTATTTCAAGAGAAAAACATATGTTTAAAAATTTCAATTTCATTTTATTAGTTTTTTTAGACCTATTAAAAATCTTACATTGGAGACACCCTCATCAATAAATGATGTTTTATAAGTTATAAATCAAATTCAAAAATTCAATTCTTTAACTTCTTTCATAAAATTCAAAACTTTATAATATTTTAAAATTATTAAAATTTATAATCTGTAAAATTGAATTTTGGTAATAAATTCTAAAAATATATATTTTAGTTTTATAGAAATCATATTTATAAAATCCATTGCTTGCTTTATAATTTTTTCAGTATACAAAAAAATTTATTAAATGGCTATATAAATTTTTAAAAGTCAATAACTTACTCTCGTAAACTTTTAATTTTAATTCTTTAAATTATCTATGATATATGTTGCAACTGTTCAACCATTGTTTATAAAGCCACAAAACGAGGCGCCGCTTTAATAATTTTGAAAAAAAAATTATTATTCCTTTGATTTTAATTTTTGTCCAATAGTTTGACATGGACCATTCCTTCCGACACATGATTCACACAAGTCACACCTTAAACTTCGTCGAGTGGACAATATATATATATATGCGCATTCGCAAACAGCATGCGTCGCGTCAATGAATGACGACGACGCCTAGCATGATAATTGAGAAATAAAATAGCTCAATGATATAGGGTAATTAAAGATATCTATCAGTTTTTTAAATTTAAAAAAAAAACGAAAAACTTATCGGGTTGGTCACGTTCTTATCGTCAATGCCACTGGGAAAGAGACTGCTAACTCGACAAGGCACACGCCACGAGAGTTCCGATACGCCACGAGAGTTTTTATCGAAAGAGGAATTAAAGGTTTAATATGTATATAATACACATCACACACGGAGACAACTGACTGCCAGAATGGTGTTGGTGCGAGGTCCTTCGCATCTGAAGCCACGTCGCGTCTTCAAGAAGGATAAGGTTTAGGCGCAGTATATTGTATTGGACTTAGTTAAAATGCCCAATGATTACGAAATCGAAGCCGTGTTTCGCTGGCAGAGAGGCGGAGAAGAGGATTGGGACGACTGGGCCTGTGGCGAGGAACCCCGCGGGACTGTCATGATTGCAAGACGACATTGACTTTTGGATTCATCCAGAATTAATCCGATGGAAATTCAAGTTGTGGCCTTGTGGGGAAGTGTGTGCCGTGTGGGTTGGATTGGGAGGTTGATTGGTCCTTTCCCAAGTCCTCACGACGAATGGACCCGTTCAGGAAGACGGATAAATATATTGTGAGCTGACACGTGGTTGGACACGCCATGTTCGGTCGATTCATGTTGATTCGAACCACATTAATAATTGATACTAATTGAGATTTATGATACGGTGGTGACAGAAAGGGATCCCACATGGATCAAATTATGGAAGAGCGGTTGGTCCGGAGGTCGAAGTCAAAGAAACAAGATCGGTAGATAAGACGGAGGTGGTCGAATGGGACAGCAAGGTCGAACAAATAGTAAGTCGGTCCGAGGGATGAGCATAAAGTTGAATGAATGAGCCTGCCTGAACGAACAGTCTATGAAAGCATGCAACGGACTGATAGAGATAACAGTAAAATTTCTGGATCATCGTCTCGACCGATTGGATGTCACGGTCGAGCGGCCACCGGTCAGCGTATAGCGAGATCCACTGGTGTATCTCATCGTATTTGATCCAGTGGTAAGAATAGGGGGACCCACTTCTGGGCGGGTCCCGAGTCAAAGGAGTCAACCCGAGGCTAGGCCGAGCGGACAGTGCTCGGGCTGGCTCATCCAGAAGGTCCGAGCGGAACCAAAGACAACCTAGTCAGGGGCTCGGGTTCCTGACATAAGGGAAAAGGAGCTATCTACCGAGCGGAAGTACGCTCAGCCGGGTCAGCGTCCGAGCGAAGGGTCCGCTCGTCCGTGACATATACCAGAGAGGGGGATGAGGAGCCCCTGGCAGGGGGTAAGACGAGGCCCGATCGGGACTAGGACAATGGCCGATCGGACGGGAACTTGGCTTAGGCTAAGGAGTCAATCGAGGCATGCCCAATCGTTAGGTCGTACATAATGTCAGGCGGCAGAAGGCTTTAACGTCCCATCAGAGAGGTGGTTCCACTGTAGC